>CM069611.1:4555793-4790793 GCA_035771175.1 Paratinospora sagittata | reverse complement strand
TACACAAGATTAGTGAACAAGAACTGTGCATTGAAGATGGAAGGCATGGGTCTAGGTTTTTTAGTTCTAATAACACTCAAGCTTCATTGTCCATTTTCAAGTTTTTCTTTAGAAACTAAAGGTAGTGCTTTCAATACCCCTATAGCTGATGAATGTGAGCATTCTTTTTTATAATGGAATAGAATTTTATTTATTTCTTAACTTTGAGAGGATGATACATTAACTTTCATGTTAGATTTGCTCAATTTCAGATCCAAACTTCAATTATGTGTTTCTTTATATATATATATATATAAAAACTACTTGCTAATGCTATGACCTTTGCAGAGATTACAAGCTAACACCCAAGAGGAAGCAAAAAGGTGAGGAGTTTTCCAAACCAAATAGACCAATTTGTAGAGTTCGTCCTTGAAAAACCCATGATTCCCCTCCCTCCAATTACTCCAAATACCCACACAAGGTATAACTCTCTAGATACTTCTATTATGATACTTCTTAAGAGAATGTGATTTGATCCTCTCATGTGATGTTGTCCCTATGCCCAATTAACACGTAATAGAAGCAGGTGGGCAACACTAGGTTTAATTTTTCATCAATATGAAATAGATCATGATATCTAAAGGATTCAAAATCAGTAGGGAAAATACTAAATACAATAAATGTAACTTCAATGGAAGTAGAAATACAAATGAAAAGTCAGCAAAGATTGAAAGTCAACAGATACCAAGGAGTGAAAAATTTTGGGTATTTGGGATCCATTATTCATCTAGGAGGAGCAATAGGTGAGTACAGGACTGTTTAAGTTGAGAAGTGCTTTTATAGTCGTATATGAGCAATGCATCTTATTGGAGTTGAAAGGAAAGTTTTATAAAATTGTTATTAGACCAACCATGCTCTATGGAACAAAATGTTGGGCAATAAAGCAACAACACACACTAACTAAGTATAACAGATATGTGAATGTTAAGATGGATATGTGGTAAAACATTAAAAGATAAAATTAGAAATGAGCATATTCAAAAATTGTTGGAGTAGCTCCGACTAGAGATGAAAATGAGATAAAATTGATTAAGAACGAAGACCTTTGGATGCATGCCAGTTAGGAAGAATAACCCATTAACAATCCATGATAATGATAGAGGTAGAGGAAAACTTAAAATAACATGGTCAAAGATAATTAAGAAAGATATAACTAATTATAATTTAAATATTCACTTAGCCCTTGATAGAGTGGACTGGAGGAAGTGGATTCATGCAGCCGACCCCATTTAGTTAGGAAAAGGCTTAGTTGAGTTGTTTTGTATGAAATAGATCAAGAATTTGGAGTAGAGAAATTTCTACTTATGGAAGGTGTTAATGGCATAGGACCATGTTGACCATTATATTGGAGGAAGGAACTAATCATTAACTAGTTTATTTTACAATTTTTTCACATTTAGCATGAAGTAGTGTATCTGTGCAATTTAAGTTATATTAGTTAAAATCAGTAAATACAAATAAGAGACAATGATAATTGAAAGCCAAGAGATACCAAGGTGTGAAAGTTTTAGGTATTTAGGATTCATTATTAATCAAGAAGGTGAAATAGGCAAGTATATGAATCAGAGAGGTAAAGCAAGATGGGTTAAATGGAGGAGTGCTTTAGGAGTGTTATATTATTGACGCATCCCATTGAAGTTGAAAGAAAAATTCTATAAAATTGTTATCCAGCTATGTTATATGAAACAGAATATTGGACAGTAAAAATACAACATGTGACAAACTAAGTTTAATAGAAATGTGCATGATATATGGTGAAACAATAAGAAATAAAATTAGAGATGAATATATTCAAGAAATGGTAGGAGTTAGCCCCAACTGAAGATAAAATGAGAGAAAACTGATTATGGTAGTTTTGACATATACAATGATGACCTTTAGATGCTTCAATTAAGAAGAGTGGTCTTTTAACAATCTATGATAATGATAGAGGTAGAGGTAGATCTAAAATAACATGGACAAAAATAATTAAGAAAGATATAACTATTTGTTTGCATCGGATAGAGCGGAGTGGAGGAAGCAAATTCATGTACCCAACCCCATGTAGTTGGAAAAAGGCTTAGTTGAATTAAGTTGAGTTTAGTTAAATCAATAAATAAATAAAAATCAAATATTCAAGTGAAACTTCTCTCTTAAGAACAAAGGTGATGCCTTTGATGTTTTGCACACATGCTTCACAAAAACTTTGAAGGTCTCAAGTATTCATTAATCATTTTTCGTAGAGGTTCAATCCTTCATACCAAGCAGTGAAGATGCCACATCTTTTAATTCTTCCTTGACCACTAGATCATAGTATTGTATGGGAAAGATCTAGAGCAAGATTAATATTACATGAGATGTGTGTCGCATGCTCAAGTTACATCAAGAAATGCTAGTGAAACAAGAAATATATCAAGAAAGAAATAAAAGCAATTTTGCATAAGAACTCCCATTTACATCAAGTTGCCCTTATCTTTTATTTCTTGTGGCACCTATCAAATGGTGAGATGCAAATGGTTGAGATGGGAAGGCCTACCCTCAATAATCAAATATATCCATCTTCATTTGCACACATAGCTGACTATGACATTCTAGTAGCACTCCATCTTAACTTGTACGCATGGATATCAAGATATGTTATGGCTTGGCACCATTCCTAATATAATAATATGTATATGCATTCACAACTAATTATACAATCTCAAGATATGTATGTTTTAATTTTTTCGTTGTGTTGCACATTTTATACGATATACTCATCGAACTAAGTGACATTTGGATATTTATCTCCCTCCCCCCTGCCAAAAACAAAAGCAATTTTACCATTCTTTGCATCTTCATTACGACATTTTTGTTGTGAGCTGTTACATTTCCGAGATTTAACCTCAATTTTCTACACTTGATTTATGAATCTATGTCAAATCCTTAGAAAATGATCAAGGCCATGGGACGGACTGGTCTTGCTTGGTTTCCTATCAAGTTTCTAATGGTAGCTGCCAATCTTTTTTAGTGCCTCACTATAATGTTGTATATTTTATTTTAGCATTTTGCTAAATTGTTGAAACTAACTGGACTAAATGTTAAGCTAGAGATTTAAGAGAGACTCTAGAATCTAAAGGGTTCAAGATTTGTAGCACTAAAACTAAATGCGGATCCCCCAAGAGTGAAAGTCAAGAGATACCCCAAGAGTGAAAATTTTAGGTATTTGGGATCCATGATTCATCAAGAAGAAGAAATAGATGAGGATGTGAGTTATAGAATTATGGTAGGATAGGTTAAATGGAGCCTTGGAGGAGTGTTTTTGGAGTATAATATAATTGACGCATCCCATTGAAGTTGAAAGGAAAGTTTTATGAAATTGCTATTAGGCCAGCTATGCCATATGGAACAAAATGTTAGGAAATTAAAAAAAAAATAACATGTGACAAACTAAGTGTAACGAAAATGCATATGTTAAGATAGATATGTGGTAAAACATTAAAAAATAGAATTAGTAATAAACATATTTGAGAAATGGTAGGAGTAACTCCTATTGAAGATAAAATGAGAGAAAACCAATTAAGGTGGTTTGGATGCATACAACGAAGACCTTTAGATGCGCCAATTAGAAAAAGTGACCTATTAACAGTCCACGGTAGACCTAAAATAACAGGGACAGAATTAATTAAAAAATATATAACTACTTGTATTTTAAGAGTCAACTTGGCCCTTGATCGAGTGGAGTAGAGGAAGCGGATTCATATAGCCAACCCCATGTAGTTAGGAAAAGACTTAGTTGAGTAGAGTATATTGTGTTTAAATTGTATATTAGTATAACGTGGTTTATTTTAGTACATTGTGTTTTGTGGTTGTAAATATTTATAAAGAATGAGGGTGTATAGTCAACATCTAATTAGTTATCTTCAAACAAAGCAATCTTTCTTGTGGTAGCGGTGTCTTGCCACTTGCATTGATTACTGTGTCCGCAATTTTGTTCACAATAAAATAATATATTTTAATGATATTGAAGGAGTTTCTTGTGGTAGTGGTGTCTTGTCACTTGCATTGATTACTGTGGCCGCAATTTTGTTCACAATAAAATAATATATTTTAATAATATTGGAGGAGATTTCATATGTTCATCTTTAGTGGACGTGTTTTATGTTCTTCACATACACACACAGTTTTGTTTGTTTGGGGTTTGGCAGCACAATTTCTTCCAACTTCTTATGCTATGTGTAGCCTTAACTTTCAAATAGGCATTCATATACAAGATGCATACTGTTAAGTATGTTATTAAAGCTGAGGCTATAATTGGCTTTCGTGTTATTCCTTAAAATCCCTTCTTTTCTCTTCTCACTATTCTACAAACCTGACCAAAGTTCTTACCAAACCTTGACCTATATCTCCACCTATCATAAAAATTTGGTTTCAAAGCATGACTAAGACCAAAAGGAAAGAAACCAAGACAAGTTCACTATCTAAAGATGCTACCATTAACAAACAGTATAACTGACATGAGTAAGTTGCACTAGTAGTGGTGATAATAAACTTCCCTTTAATACAATAGATTATATGACATTAGTTAGAGACTAAATAACTTCACCGTTATCAATATTCTCGTTTCCAAATATTTTTTTATCAAAAGATAATTTGAGGATTTTTTGGCAAAAATAAGAAAAATTCAATTTTGGAAACACACACACATCGGATGTCCAGTTACTTGCAAAGGAAGACCATGACCACTACAATAGTTATGTGCTAGAACACTCCTCCATAGTGACCTGGAGATTAGGTATATAGGTAGCCTCCTGCAAATATAAGCAACATCAAATTAACTGTGCAGTTGCTAAACATCACAGCTAGAAAAGCTCTATACTTTTGTAGGTTTTTTTAGGTAGTACCCTAGTACTGAATGGCCATGACGTTGATGAGATAGACTTCAACCATATGAAGCTCGTCATAGACATTGAAGAGGCTAGTTCCAATAATGGCACCTTATTTTCTCAACTAAAATCTGTGTTTGATTTGTTTTAATAAACATATAACCCACATTATTGATGAGTTTTAAACAGCGTGGGCAATATCAAAGATTGGGTAGGTGACTGATGAGCACTTAGAAATTTATTAATAGAATGACATAGTCAAAACATTGTTTATGATGTTTGTGTGGTGAGTCAATTCAATCACAACTCATTTAGATACGGTATACAAGTAACTGCCTTAGCTAAAGTTGAACATGGCATGGTTTACTAGGTTCTAAGCATCTTGTCATAAAAGTTGAAGCCTACACTGATGGAAAGTGGAAATTGCACAGCCTTATTGTTTGATCAATTTCCAAATTGGCCTATCAGACTTTTGTTGGAGTATTTGGCGACCTAGAGGGATAAGGGATTGTCTTTGGTTGCCTAGTCCAGCTCAAAAGCTAAATTTCAGTCCTTGTCACTGTTTGGGATATTTGACTCTCAATTGTGATAATTAGCAACTATTTTACATAATCTATAGCATGCTGCGGCATGACCTCATCAAGGATGTGAAGATTGTATTCACTTCATCAAGAAGTTGAGAACTAGACTACTTGTATTCCATCTGTTATGATATGCAATCAGCTTCTTCACACTCTTAATCGAATAACCAATGGCTCAGTTGAATGAAATCATCACAAAGCTTAGCATATGCTACATCTTAAAGTTTAGATCGTGGTTGAATGTAGGGGCGAATACGTGCAATTTTTTCTTTAACGCCAAATCTATTATTTTTTAGTGCTGTATTAGGTAATCAAGAGTTCAAATAATAATTAGAGGGGCATTTTATCCCCCTAATCATTCTCTAACTCTGATCTCTTTTTTTTCCCTTGTCATTCCTCCTCTTCTGCAAGCCTCGATCAAACACAAGCCAGATCCTTATTCTACCACTGATCATTAAATGCATTATAATAACAACATTGGACTTATTAAAAATGTCACAAATTAAAAGCAACATTTTTATGAGCTGAAGAAAGCCCAAATTCATAAATGCCACAAAGTTACATAACTTGTTATTCACTTTCATGTGATTTTCAAAAAAAGTAACTGAAATCGACAAATATTTCTTTTTGATATTTTATAAATGAAAAAATGATGTGAACCTTAAAAGATATACAAGCATCTTGAGTTGTAATAAGTTTTATGGAAGGCCTAAATTATAAGTGAACAAAATTTTGGTAAAACCTAAAATAAAAATAATAATAATGATAATAATGTTTTCCAAATACCTCAAAACTATGCATTGTGATTTGTTAAATGTTCTCTACTCTCTTCTAAAAACTCTTGATCATGAAATTTTACTGGATGTTTTGCTTAGTAACTTATCGATACTCATATCAGATGATTAGTTTTCTTCAACATCTATGAGTTATACTATTTATTAAGTTATGGAAATAAGGGCCATGTCTTGGTACATAGTAAAAATTCTCAGTTTTGACCTAGAGGTCATGGACTCATGGATTTGAATCCAAAAACAGCTTGTAAGTGTAATGTTGTGTACATGAACCTTTCTCAAAACCCTTTGATGGTAGGAGCCCCATTCATTGGTTACTCCCTTGTAAAGATATGGAACTAATTCAAGGATTCCTTATGATTTTATATTATTATTATCCATTCCATTTTTTCATAATTATGCTTATTCTATCCTGTGTTATGACAAGGCAATGCCCGAGTGACTGGTCCTATCTAGGCGTGGTAGTGCCTAGGCATCTCCTAGGCCATAAAAATAGTATTTATTTATAGCACCCTAAATAGATAATTAATCTCTTATAGACAAATGTTGTATAAAATTGCATACACATTCCATGACATAAGAGTCAAATCTTGCATTTTAAACTATATTTTCACACTTCAATTTTGTATCCACAAATTAAAACTAAAAAATCATATTAAAAAACCATACAAGTTGGCATATAGTTAAAATATATTGATTTAAAGAGCCACGTTCAATGCAATACTTATGAAAAAAAAATATTTGCCACATTATAAAAAAATAAAATAGAAAAATAAAATTAGAAAATAGGAAGAAAGAAACGATAACTTGCACAATGAAGTATAACTCTAGAAAAATAAAAGTTATGCCGATGTTTGAGAAATACAATCAATATGTAATATTATGAAGAAAAAAGAACCTTACGCTTTATATATTAATATATTTATACTAATCCCCTTAAACTTCAAAAACTTTTGGAGAGCCCCACATTTTACCTTAAGTATGGCCTAGACTATTTAGTTGCAAATGGCCTAGGTCATGTCATTCCCTAGGCGTGACCTTGAAAACTTTGGTTCTATCTATCCTTATTTCTTAATGTTTTTCCTACTCAATTTAATCTAAAAGTAATGACATTTTCCCCCATGTTTCCCTTCTTCCAAAATCTCAATTTTCTGAGCCAGTTTTCCTAATCTAATTATTTCCAAACTTCATGAGAATGGTTGGTGGTCTTCTAGTTTCTTTGATATTCTTGGAGATCTGATGAGATTTAAGTCCTAGACTCTTATCTAACACAAGGTTTAAACCACCAAAGATGGGTCCTTATATTATTATTCCACAAAGACTTGAGGCCTTACCTCTGGCCCACCATAATTTCAGGGGTAAAAAATTTCTGCTACTCTATTCCTGTGGCCTCCTGCTCCTTGTAACACAAGTTCTGGGAGACTTCATCTAGATTCGTTGGACTGGTTATCGAGTCTTCATGGCATTCTTTCTCTCCAAACCTTTTGGTAAGTCGTCGTTTTTCTTTTCTTTTCTTTTCTTCCAATTTTAATATTGTAGACATTTTAACCAATGTGATAAATTACAACTGAACACCATACTCTATATTGAACCCATTACTTCTGTACCTCTAGTTCTTTAGAAGATCACTTTGTATGTTTCATCCTTGCCCCTGTCCCATCTGAAACCCAATGCCCTATATCTTAAAGGCCGACCATTTAGCATCCTTAAAAATCGTGCAAGGTTCATGACAAATCTAATATCCTATTGAGGCCCAATCATAATCAAACCCGTCTTATCTTTCAAGTCAGCCATCTTCAATATCAGTCATTTACTGTTCTGAATTTCATGTAGTACTTTTTTTGGGGGGATAGATAAGTGGTTGGGTTTGAACCATTGAACCAGGGGCTCTAGCCCAAAATGAAAAGAAGTTCATGTGGGTTCTTTTGAAAAAAATATATATATTTTCTCTCACTTCCACAGTGTGTCATGTAGGTTTCATCTGTACACATTAATGACATAGATCTCAAAGTAGAGTCGATTAACCCCAAGGGGTTGGTGTGATGGTCAAGCAATTACCTTAGGAAGTGAGTGGCCTGGGTTCATCCTCCACTCCTACAAAATGGGGTCATTCCCCTTTGAGTCTCCCAGCGTGTAGGGGGTAAGGAGGTTTGCACATGGCTGCGCCCAAAGGAATTAGTCAGGAGGGGGGGAGGGGGAGGAGTGTCTGGACCAGAGGTTGTCAACCTGACATGAACCTCCTCCATGAATCCTAGGACGAACTGTCAAAGTTCAAATACAAATCTAAGAGGACTTAAAGTTTGCAAATTTAAATCCCACTGAAAAGCAAATACATGAAGTCAATTTGGATATGTATGCATCAAAGCAGAAGAATCCAACTGTTGGAGAATGACAATCAATTAGAATGATCCCTTCCAATGACTAGCTCTTCAGTTGGCCAGTAAAGGCCACTAGAATGAAGAACTATATTGTAGTGTTGAGGACTAAGAATGAGATGGGGCAGGAAAGTGAGCAAGTTAACAGTAGATCGGTACAGAATAGGTGTTCTTATTTAAATGGAACACTGGTGCCTATTCTCTCTGTAGATTGAGAACAAAGATTGTTCAAAGAAATGGTGCTTTAATGTCCTTGAGGCACTTAACCTTCTACAAGCTTTCTCTAATAGATTAGGAAATCCCAATCTCACCAATAGATCATTTGAGATTCTTGAAGAACATCAGTAGCACCCTTGTTCACGAGGCTTAAGTTTCCTAAATGCAAATATAGTAAGTTGTAAATCTTATCATTTTTTATGTCCTTTTTTCAATGGGAAATAGAGTTTTGAGCCTTATCATCAAAACCCTGAGCCATTAAAGTACATGTAACTGTGGGAAGATAACAATCAACCGTGCCCTTCATTGAACAGCCCTTCAATTGGAAACTAAGAATAAATAGAGGGCAGGAAAGTTTGGAAGATGAGAATATATGAGTGCAGATTAGGTTTTCTTATGGTTTAAATGGAGTGTTGATGCCAATTCTCTTTTCAACTCTCTTTTGTGTATTGAGAACAAAGATTTATCTTGTGTTTTAATGTCGGGGGACTGTACTTTCTGTATTAGTTACTTATAGATCTGGAAATCCTGATCTCACCCGATAGATGTCTTTAAACTATTGAAGAGCACCAGTAGGACCCCTTCCTCATAAAGATCAGGGGAATCAAACCGGCATAGGAAAACATAACAAATCAGGTCCCCTTTTGCACACATGGATTGAAGAAGAATAAATGTGCTACCATTATGGAATAGGAGACCAATCACTGAAATGAAAATAAATAAATAAATTGCTCCAATTGCATAACTTCATTAGGTTTGAGCAATACATCCTCAGATATTGATGTGTTTGGTACAATAGACCAAAGTGGTTCAACCATCCTTAGACCCCACATGGGCAGGAGCTTTGTGCATTGAGCTGCCCTTTTGCCATAGTTATTGTTTTCTTATTATAGTTGTTTTTTTTACTGCTTCTCAGTGTTGAGTAGACCCCAAGGGGTTAGTAGTGTTTTGTTCTCACAAGCATTTTTTACATGCTTTTTAGTTTAAATGATGTATTACTCCATTATTTATAATGAGAAATAACACATCTTTTACTCCCAACACTAATCCTTTCATTTGACATCATGCAATTGTTTTTGTTTGGCCTGATCTGGCAAAGTAGATGATTCTCAAAAAACTACTGCATTTCAATTACGCAAGTGTTACATTTTGGATTTCCTGCTTATTTTACCTTGATTGCTGTGGTCTTTAATTTAGTTTTTCTTACACTTTTCCTGTTGATCCCTGGTAAGCAAGTATTTTGGAATGTGCATGTTAATGAATAACCAAATATTGGAAAAGGTCTTATTATAAAGGAAATGAGATTACTTCAACATTGGAGACATGAATAATCAATTTGTTTTGGAATGCACATTTCATATTCTTCTTCTCGTTAAAGCAAAACTAGCACAATACAACCTATGTAGGAAAATGTGATTATGAGCTGATCAAAATCATAAACTTTTGCTTTGAACAGGATCTTTACAGAAACATTTTAAGAGGCACCAAGTCTTCAGAAAATAATTTCATGTCCGGTGCTCCTGCCAACTTTGTGGCTGGAGCTGCGGCAGGCTGTACAACACTGATTATAATCTACCCTCTCGACATTGCTCACACACGCCTCGCTGCCGACATCGGGAACACCAAGGCTCGTCAATTTAAAGGTATCTGCCATTTCTTAAGTACCATTCGCAAGAAAGATGGCGTAAGAGGGATCTATAAAGGACTTCCCGCCTCTCTACACGGAATGATCATCCATCGTGGTCTGTACTTTGGGGGCTTTGATACTGTGAAAGAGATGATGTCAGAAGAATCAAAGCCCGAGTTGGCGCTATGGAAGCGTTGGATCGTGGCACAAGCAGTTACAACCTCGGCCGGCTTGTTATCTTACCCATTGGATACAGTTCGGAGGCACATGATGATGCAGTCTGGTTTGGAACAACCAATGTATGAAAATACACTAGATTGCTGGAGGAAGATTTATAGGATAGGGGGAGTTAAGTCATTTTACAGAGGTGCTGTATCAAATATGTTTAGGAGCACTGGTGCTGCTGCAATTCTTGTTTTGTATGATGAGATCAAGAAGTTCTTGAATTGGGATGGATTGTGACAAAGGGATCAATTGTTTTTTGTGTTAGGAACTGTGGTAGGACAAGTGATAAACAGATAGGAAATACAGAAAAAGAGAGGACATGTTATAGAGGCTAGTGGGGAAATTCTAGCAATTTGTTTTGGAATGTGTACAATGTGAGATTCAGTTGCCCTGCTTTTCTCTTTCAGAGGCTCCATGGCATTTTTTGGCTGCTGCTCAGTAAATAAAAAGGGCAGAAATTTTGTTCAATTGCTTGTTTCATGTGCTTTATATATCATTTGTGATCTTTTTTTTATTTTTTTTCCTTTTTGTATTAATTTTCTCTTATTCTTACCAACCCTGTGAGGCGGCAAAGTGTGCCAGTTTTTTTTCTTTGTTTTGCCTGACCAAATATATACAAAAAACAGTTCGGGCATTACTAATAAAAATTAGGGTTTGAGCAAAATCACTCAGGCTGATTTTAAAACAGATCCTTATTCAAACAAGCACTTTCAAAATTTCAGATGTAAAAATCCAGATTTTATAATGATAATTTTTTTTACCTCAAAAAAAAAGTTTATTTCACTACTTGAATAAATCTTTATCATAAAATTATTTTTTATTATATCATCATGGATTTTTTTTTAATATAGGTGTTATACCTAAGTGACCATATACCTCCAAAAAAAAAAAAACTACTGTAGAAACTGTTGACATCCATATACCTATATATATTTGCATGTGTTCACAACAATGGGTAACAAGGGGAAACCCAAACGCCTCAATAAATTATAGGTATCTCATTCAAGTAAACCGCATCCCCCAATAAAACCTTAAACAAGTAAAAGAAAAAATGAATACCAGTTTATAATAATAATGATAATAATAACACCACCAAGTCAAAACTGCCTCCTCATTACCCTCCTCCCTCATCCTTTCTTTCTAATGAACATCACAGTGCCAGAAACACAAGTTTTTTCCATGTCCAGCTCTACTACTGCTGCTTGCATTCAGGAGGTCGTTCGCCCTGCTGACCTTGTCCTGCAAGGGCTCTTCCACTCTTCTGCAATTTCACACAACATTATATTAAAAACTACAGATGCTGATAAAGATGGGCAGAGACAAGTATAAAAAGATTTTAGGATGATCTCTGTTAATCTTACCTTTGGGCCAGATGAAGACTGCAAGGACCAATGTCAAAACAAGGAGGCATGAAAGAGAAACATTAGCAACCCGATATCGTGGTTATCACAAAAAAATTCAAGACTCAACAGAAAAATGTACCTTCTTCCTGCTCTTTTCTTCTTCTTCGTCATCGTCCTCATCATCTTCTTCATCCTCTTCATCTTCCTCATCGTCCCCGTCTTCCTCGTCTTCTTCGTCGTCGTCTCCTTCAATATCTTCAAATTCATCACCTTGAGCTGCCTCTCCAGTGAACCACGACACAGCATGTGGGATAATTTTGTCCCTGATAGTTGACCTGAGGACATAACAGAAGGTTTATTCTTCTCACTAATCACCAAAAAAAGAAATGAAGGGCAGAATACAGAACAAAAAAGAATAGAATACAAAAAGGCAAATTAACATCTCTCTGATCCAGTAACATCCCATTACAAAACAATATGGTACATTCAAATCTAACAGACATCACATTGGCTTCTATCAGAATACAAAACTATAAGCAGTCTTGCTGTCCTGCTAGAAAATGAGTTGGATTCACATTCAATAATAACAAGAAAGATTAGAGTAATTTACCCAATGTCATAATCTTGCTCCATTTGATTCTGAAGTTCTTCAGCCTGTCCATACATTAAAGCAAGGAAAAAGATATTGTAATTTACCCGGGCACCCGGGCTTACATCAATTCCAACCCAAGTAAAAACGTGAACTTACAACATCTTCATCAATGTCATCTTCATCTTCGGGGACCTCTGGTGGACTGAAAAAGTTGAAGAAACTCTCGCACTTTTCAGTTTTAGTTATAGGCTGCGCATTTTTGGACCCCTTCCTCGGCTTCTTCTTCAAAAGTTTCTGTGTCAAGCATTTTCCTGGGTACCACTCAATCTCCGTCCTACAAAATCCAGCTAGCAATTATAGTTTAAGAGGGAGGGAAATCCTAGTCAGAGGTTCTCAACATGGAAAAGAAAACTTACCCTATTGCTTTTTCAAGAATAGGCTCATCATCATCAATCATGTGATATGTCTTTGTTAAAACAGAATTTTTGAAATAAGGGTTTGTATCAAAGAAGAATTCAAGCTTGAAGCCCTTTGGATTATCAATTCGATACCACTTCATATCTTTGAGATACTTGAGAGCCCCTTCATCATTCTCTGATATCTGAACCACCATAAAGAGGAAAACACATGTTAATACAGAAGTAAAGCAACAATACAAAGTGCTCTGTCACAAATCATAACTGAGAAAGAGCATTGAAGTGGCCCTTACCTCCTCAGCCAGTACTTCATTGCTCTTCATTGCAATGAGCCAGAAATCAGGAACTCCTTTCTCTGTAATTTTCAAATAGTAAGAACGTAAGATACACTGTTCATATAAATTTGTTAATATTTTTTTCAAGCCAAGATTTCTTTTCAGCTGTTTACCCTCAACTGATTTATCCTCTTCCTTATCTGTTTTAGCTTCATTTGCAACTCCTTCAACCTCAGTTACACCATTCACAATTTCATAACGCTGCAAAGTAAAAGCAAGAAATAGAATATTAGGAAAAGCACAAATCAACATGGATCATCTATCAGGAAAGCTACCAAATTATCTTTCATTCTCTATAATATAAGTGATACAACAAATAGAACATAAATCTTCTAACAAGTAGCACAAGTGTAACAAAACCAAAGCATTTACAACAATGTGACCTCTGCAAAAGGTATGCAAAGGAGGCTTAGTATCAGAAAATAGATTTGCTGGAACAATGCTTAATAAAAAACAAATGCTTGCAGTACACAAGGGAGACAATCAAGGTGCTAGTGCATTTTAAAAAAAAAATAAGAAAAAAAAAATGAGATACCTGGGTATAAAGTGGTTCATACAGCTTCTGATACTTTGCTTCAAGCGTTGCTCTTTCCTCGAGAAATTTTGCCTCCAGCTCATCATGCTGAATCTGCATATTGGAAAAGCATCACAAACACTTTAAATTAATAAATTTAGTGTAAAACAGCCCCTGAAAACCTAAAAATTAAGCAAATTATCATAGTATAATAAGGAAGCAAATTGAATCAAGTTTACCAGGATTGCACAGAGTGCCTGTCTACTTAAAAAACCACAACAAAATTTCAACCCTACTGAACCTTGGTAACGTGGAGAAATTGGCCCTAATTCTAAACAAACATCAAACATCTGAATCTTATAGACAACAAAATAGATGTTAAAGTTGGAACATGCAAACACATACTATTATAGATTTTGAATAAGAACAAAACTTCCTGATGATATTGACAATTAGATACTCATATATTAGATCAAAGGAATGGCTTTTCGCATAGAATAAAGCTGTGCAGTATGCCTGCAAAATTCAAAATCAAATATTCTTTTCATTCATAGCATAACATCGTGACGGGAGGTATTTCATATTCATAATAAGATGCATGTGTTCAGTGTTTCCAACTTTTCAAATTACAATGTTAGGTATACACATTGCACACTTTCACGGTCCAAGATTATTTGTATAAACTATTTTCCTAAAATCAACCTCTAGAATTGCTCCTAGAACAGCCATAAAAACCTTAAAAAAAAATTACAATCCATGTAATGGAAGAGAAAAGAACCATTATATCTAATGTTGAAGTAATTGATCAAAAACCTTCCACATGCGTGTTTTCATAAGGAATTAGACGCAGATGCATTGGAGCACACCTCAAGGTTATAGCCTCTCGTGCATCTAAGGCAATAGCCTCTTGTGCATCTAAGGTTATAGCCTCTCAAGACTGTGAGATGCCATCATGCCAAACTATCACTAGCATGGTAAAACTTATTTTCCCCTTCTTTCTCAAGCTATCACCTTCAAATCTCCAACTATATGTATATATATCAAAATACTCTACATCATTCACATCCAAAAATGCGCACTTCATTAAACCCATGCATTTTTCTCCCAAACCTATGTGCAATAACAGGAGAAAATTAAAGAAACCTCATCATTTCTAATTTCATCCAAGTATTCAGCATTGTAGTCATATAATAGCCGAGAAGCACAGTATCACATAAGCCAAATAACATAACCAGATTCAGCACATATATCCTTCAATTATCACATCAACATTAACTAGGGTACTGGTCTGGTCATCAATCCAGAAAACCCACATCACCACATAGCAAAAACCACAGAAATTACATAAATTGAAGTCTAATTAGTAGGAAACCTTTTCTGCAAATAAATTCAAACCACAAAAAAAGGAGCACATCCAATTAAAACTAAATCTACTGATTACACAAAAAAAAACAAATGAAACAATAAAACAGTCGCAAATCCCACGGAAACCCAAAAACGGAAGGAAACAAAAAAAAAAAAAAAAAAAGATATGTCAAAAAAATTTAAATACATTAAATAAAAATAAACAAAAACAAACCTGGATTTCTCTAAGGACATCGACGCGCTTCTTGACCATGGGTGAGAGATTCTCGAGAACATCGGAATGCTGTTTCTCCAGATTCTGAAGCTTATTCTACACAAAACCAACAAAAACCTCAACAACTTCATCTCCAAAAAACACACAAAAAAAAAAAAAAAAAAAACAAGAACAAGGACATCCACAACATGAAAACCAAAAAGCAACTACCTTTAGAGCATTCACAATAAAAGAAGTCTCTGCATCAAAACAAGAAACCAACAACCCATCATTAGGGTTTCAAACAGTAAACAATAAAAGAACAGAAATTGTGGACATGAGATTCTAGGGTTATGCGAGGGATTCGTCACCGGCGACGGCGGCGGCGGCGGCGCCGGGAAGTGTTGAGGAAAGATCTGCCATGTTCAACTGATCTTTGCTCATTACGATGCCCCAAAAACACAAAAACCCTACCCTGAAATGCAAGAGAGAAGAGAACAGAGACAAGAGAGGGAAAGCTAAGAGACTTGGTGAATGGTGAGTGTGAAGCATTTAAGTTATGAGGTCCCGGCCATGTATTTCGAAAACCCTAAGACTTAAAACTCTGTACAACGTTAATTCCAAGTCAGATTTTTTTCTTCTGTTTATTTTAAATGTGTGAGCCGCACGTGTGAGCACTTTCTTTTTTTAAGAGAATTTTTGTCTATGGTATAATAATGTTGATGCAGAATCTGACCAACACCAAATAGATATGAACACATGTAGAAATGATCGGATCTGGAATTATGAACTCTCCGACTCTGGCAAAGGTTTATCAGTAAGATCTGAGAAGAAGAGAGAAAACAATAGGGCTATCATAAGGAACACCGCTGTGGTGTCGACCGAAGACCCTCTGATGCCTAAATTAGAGCTCATTCAATGCTATAGCAATAACTCTTGTAGAAAGTTATTTGTACCTTACGGTGAGAGTGGTAGGTCTTATTTATAGAGGAGGTCCTCTAGCCAGAATGGCTAGCTGCCCAGTAGGCATGGTGTCACGTGTCGTTTCGTCGTTGGTTGAGATGAACTGGATGAGCTCATATATTCCGAGTTGTTCTTGGAGAAGGAATCTCATCCGCTCCAGGATGATCCCTATCTTCTGGGTTCATCTCGGAGTCCCATTTTCCTGATTTATCTCGGATGAGGAGTCATATATCGTCTCTATGTCGAAGTTCATGTTTGATACGTGCACAACTACCTCAGATTTCTCAGGATATGATGTTCTAGGAAGGAATTTCTTATCTTCTCTGTCTTGTCTGAAATCATCAGCTCGGCTCAAGGCCGAGTTGTTGAAGATAATCAGCTCGTCTCAAGACTGAGCTGTCAGCAATGAGCTTGGTTGGGCCGAGCTAACGATGTCAACGAGTTTTCGGGATTTTGGTAAAGATCACCTCGTCAGGTCGGTTCGATCGATTTTCTATGGTCGAGGTAAATATGAATCAGCCGTGCTGACCTAGCAGTCTTTCATTTTACACGATTTTTACCTCGTCGCCTTGGCTCGTCATGTAACGTCCGTACCTTAGGATTACGTCATTTTGACCCGAAAAGTACCCATATACGTATGTGTATACGTATTTGATGCTCGATCTGTGTTGGTTCGAGTGTCTTTGCATGATTTTAAGTTGTTTAATGTGTGCGTAAAGTTTCGGAATGATCAGAGACCCGTTCGACGTTGAAACATGTCGAAAATAGTATTTTGGAATGTAGACTTGCATTTGTATATGCTGGAAACCTAGTTGTTGGTAGTGAGTGTGTGTATAAAATGACACCAAGTGGGTTTGTTGCTTGAGAATTAGATGTTTAAATGTGAAATTGATGTACGGGAGGACAATAGATATATATTTTTCTGTGAACAAGTTGATAAGGAATTAGATATTCATAAAGTATTGTCTTGTGATAGTGGAGTGGTGATAAGCTGATGTAGATATCTTGGTGTTTGAGTATTTTTTACTTTGGTTATGTGTGACATTGAATAATTATGAATTGATTTGTACAATGATATGTTGGACACCCAAGAGGGGATGAATTAAGTGTTATGGTCGATTTTGACAAATTTTATGTTCCTTAGTGGAATTCTTTAAAAAATATGCTTTAATGCTCTAAAATCAATGTGTATAAATTAAACATGCGGAAATAAATAAAAGTAGGCACAAAGATTTTTATGTGGTTCGGAAAACTTTTTCCTACATCTACGTCCAGATAAACCTTCTTTAGGATTTCAATATACTTAGTTCACTTTTATTGTGACGCCCCAAAAATTATTTCCTCTACCCCATAACCCAATTGCATTTTGCCCAAACTCTATGTGTTTGCCTTGATATGTTTGGTGTTTATTTGATGGTTGTTTAATGTTTGTATATTTGATGCTTGATAATGTATATAAATATGTGCATTATAAATTATATATGGGTCATGTTAAATTAAAGTATAATGCATATGTTATTATTTATGCATGGGCCCATTAAACCATGAATTGATATGGGTTAGGATTGATTGAATAAAAGGATAAATGAGAATAAAAATTTGGTGTATTAGATGGATTGGACATTTAAAATACATGCAAGCATAAGATTGGTTAAAGCACATGTGGTTGGTATGGGTAGTATGAGACCAACACATGTCAAGTTGGTGCATGAGAATGGACAAGTGTGTCATGCCCCCTTTCTCTTCTCCAACACATGTCAAGTTGATGCATGAGAATGGACAAGTGTCTCATGCCCCATTTCACTTCTCCAACACATGTCAAGTTGGTGCATGAGACCAACACATGTCAAGTTGGTGCATGAGACCAACACATGTCAAGTTGGTGCATGAAAGTGCACAAGTGTCACATGCCCCATTTCTCTTCTCCAACACATGTCAAGTTGGTGCATGAGAGTGGACAAGTGTCCCATGCCCACTTCTCTTCTCCAAGGAAGTCCTAGAGAGTGAGATGAATGGAGAGAAAGGAAAAAAGAAGAGAAAGAAAAGAAGAAGAGAAAGAAAGAGGAAGTTGTTTTGAGGGAAGTCTCAACAACATTTTCATCAAAGAGCTGGATCTTGGTGATATATGGTCGGATTGAGCTCAAACTTTGTCAGCAAGTTCATATCTTATGGTTATTCATTCTGGTCGGTGGAGATCTTGATTGGAGTTTTCTTCTGAGAGATATAACCTCCCAAACAAAGCTGGTTGGAAAGTCTGAATATCTCGCGCAGTTTTCATCAAACTGATAGATCTCCTAAACCTACCGTTGGATGGATATGATATTTCAGAGGATGGTTCACAACTAATATTTCTACATTCAAGTATTTTGTGTGATATAGTCATCTGAGTTCAAGTATTTGCAGCAGGAAATAAGAAATTGTCTAATTAGAGACTTGTTCATCAAAGAGGCCTATCTCTTCGGTCCACCGTTGGATTGAGTTGATTTTTGGACAGAAGGTTTGCTTCTTAATATACTTCAATCTGTACGGTTGGTTTTGTGATTAAATATTTCTGTTGGCAGCTTGATACATCTGAACAGAATATTAAATGAAAAATTGGTAGGGTTGTTTGTATTAGACCTAAATTTAGAATATGAACTTAGACCTTTTCAAATAGCTTGCATGTCAACTATGTTGACCTAGTTGCCATTGTTGATGAACCCATGATACAAAATCAGTGATATACATGGCTGAACATGGTGACCTAGTGTAAATCGGCAATATGGCCTAAGTATGGAAAATTTTATATTTTAGGGTTTTTGATGCTTTTGGCCTAGAATCATTGAATTGATACAATTTATGTCTAATTAAGCAGGATTAGGGTTGATTATGCTACTGATTTGGTGGTTGTGACTATATCATTGGTTAGGCTTACTTGTGATCAAATGGCCCAATTTGGGCATGTTTATACCTGAGGAATTGAAAAATCGGTATTTTTTATTAATTGAATGGTTTATGAATAAGAACTATGCATTAGAGGCCTAAGTCATGTGATTTTAGTTGAATGATGAGATTAGATAGGATTTAGGCCTATAATCTATATGTGGGATGATTTAAGGTTGATGTGTAATGTCTATGTGATTGAGCATAGAAATTGATATATGGTTGGATATTGATGAATGTTTCAGGATCTTGATTGGGTTGATTCAGTTTGGTGTCCATGTGTGGTTAGATACTCTCGCGAGGCTTGGTTGTGAGTAGACTTCATTTATGATTATATCTTTTATGTCATCATATCACTTATATATATTGTATGTTGAAAGCATGAATGTGTTCTAATGTTTTGAATGATGCATTGATTTGAAAAAACCTTATGACTATGGTTAGGCCCATCTATCTGGCTAATAGGGAGACTTAACCTTGTCATAGAAGGGTAGAAAGGAAATATTTGGGGATGAGAACGGTACGATGAAATATACGTGCACTAATAACCCCAATGCATGTGGAATGTGGATCCAAATTGATAGGCTTTTATTTGCATCGAACTTATTATAAATGTTTGATATCTATATGTTATGAGATTTTAATCATGTTACACATTGACATGCATACATGATATTTATTGATGAGTATTGATAGCATATTTGAATTCTATTCACTGGGCACCGTTGACTCACCCTCATTTTCCTCTTTTAGGTCCTTCTGTCCCGAATAAGGGCAAAGGGGTAGTCATATCTTGAGGGCCTTGCCAGCGAGAGAATCCAAGGCCTCGATGTGAGTTGAGAGGCATTTTGATTGAACTGTGTTTTAAATTATGATGTAGTATATTTTGGACTATGTAATTATAACACTTACCACATTGTAGTATGGGTGAGTTGGAACTTGTTAGATAGACCATGTGGGCATATGACGATTTTTTATACCAATAGTTTTAGATTTTATGTGTATGTCCATTTTGATGGACAATAGGGATTATGGTTTTATTTATGGTTCATTTTTATGGATTATCTCTTGTCTTGGATGATTAATACAGTTGGTAATTTTGTTTAGTACATTTTTATATTATGTCGTTGTTTGGGATAAGGCTCGTAGGGTCTCAACCACCTCATAGGGGTTGAGAAGTAGTTGGAGATGCCTACGTCGGGCGTCCCGCCCCGGCATTTTGCACGCCATTCCTTACAGGGTTGGTGGTCCGGGGTGCGGAGTCGCCACATTAATGGTGTGAACCAAATCATTGCAATGTCTTTTTAGAAGTTCAAGACAAATCTATCATTTTCACGGGCTAAAAACATGCAACTTGTTCATTTTTCGAGGGCAAAAAAAAACCAGATTATTTTTTTGGTTTCTCTCTTGTTCCTTCTCTGAAAGCCTCTCTCCTATTGTCCCTCTCTTACGTTCTCTCTTAAATCCTCAAAACTCTAATTGCTTACCATTATCTTTCAAGTTGTCTTTTTCACCAACTTTGATTCACAATTTGTTATATAAGCGATTCTTTTTAACAACTTATTAGCTTAGGTAAGAAGATCAAGAATGAGTTTCCTTTTAAGTGTCAAATGAGGGGAAAATATGTGTCTTGTTAAATGTGAAATCTATAGCCCCATATTGACAATCTAAGAGTTATATATATATATGTTTTTTTTTTATTGATTGCGCACAAGAGCCCATTGGTTCTTTTAGTCTTATTTATTATAATTAGTCTGGTTCCAATAAACATTCCAAGTAAAAAGCTAGTAACATAGCAAGGTACCCAAAGGTTACTTTCATAACTTTAGAAAACAAAAGGCTTGCTCATGTTATAATTATATGATTTTTGAAGTAAAACCTTACACCTAAGCCCCAATGTGGTTGAGGATAATATCAATATTGGAAAATATCTAGACTTGTTGTCAGGACCCCTTCACAAACCCTTAAGGCATCCTGATCGACACAAAAATCTAACCATCTTATCACCCATAAGACAATTAGATCTATGTTAAGCCTCAATCGAGACTCCGGCAGAGTCTCCCCTGAAAATAGGACCTCTCACACAAATTCAATTCTCCTAATAATCCATTCAACACAAATATTTATGTTGGATGGTCAGCTCAAATTATAGCTGACCTGGATATCGGAACATGAGCTGAGTTGGTGTTTTGAGATGTGTTAGCCACGTATGATGAAGGACGAGCCGAGGTGACGAGGGAAAAGTCGCCTAAAATGGCAACCGCCAGATCAGTTAGGTCAAATCGAGCTCTATTAAAATATGAACGTGTCCCAGCCGACCTAGCGGGTTGGTAAATACAATAATCTTGAAAGCCTAATCTTAGCGTTAGCTCAGCTCAGCCGAGCCGAGCTTAGGCTATTATGTTAAAGGCAGATAGTTCGGTCTCTATTCGAGCTGATCACCCCAGACGAAACAGATAAGATTAAGGAGTCTTTCTTGGTACACCATATCCAAAGAAATCTAAGGTAGTTGCACTCTCAGATACAAACTTCGACATAAAGACGGGATATGACTCATCCTCCGAGACAAATCAGGAAAATAAGGAACATCCGAGATGAGATAAGATTCCTACTCCGAGATGAACTCGAAATGGATGAGCTCATCCAGCTTATCTCAGCCAATAACGAAACAACACGTGGCACCATGCCTACAGGGCAGCTAGCCATTCCGACCAGTCGACCTCCTCTATAAATAAGACCTATCACCCTTACCATAAGGTACGCACAACTTTCTACAAGAGTTATTGCTTTAGTCTAAAACAAGCTCTAACTTAGGCATCATGGGGTTTTCGGCCGGCACCACACCGGTGTTCCTTACAATAGCCACATTGTTTTCTCTCTTCTTCTCAGATCAAGCTGATAAACCCTCGCTGGAACCAAAGAGTTCATAATTCCATATACGATCATCTCCTACACGTGTTCATCTACTTGGTGTTGGTCAGATTCTGCATCAACATTTGGCGTCGTCTGTGGGTATCGACTTATTAAGCCAATATCAGCTTTTCGGCAATGAGTCAAGAGGTAAATCTCCTGTATCTAGAAGAACTCCTAGCATCGTCGGAGCCTCCTAAGTCCCCGCGAGAGAGACCTCCCAAAAAGAAGAAGAGTTCATCTCAAAAGTCTGCACGAATTAGCAATATTGAGAGGAAGGTAGAGAAGACATCTCAATTAGTGCTAGAGCAGAACAAAGTATTGCAGGCAGTTCTTCCATCGCCACTGCTATGAATCCTAAAAGAAGTCACTGTCGGAATATCAATTCCCTACCAAAATCCGTGAAAAGCAGTAGCAAGCATCTCAACTGATCAAAACAAAGATCTCTTTCCATATGAGATCTTCGCCATTCTCTGGAGGTGAAAAAGAAGGAGCACAACTCCAAATCTTTCCAAGTCCAGTCAGCGCGAAAGAGATCAGGCCGACCTCCACCAAGATCAGTTCCAGCTAGGTCACCCTCACCCAGGTCGGCCTCGACAGGAATACTTAAGATAGGGTTGCTTCCTACAAAGTCCTCTCGGTCAGTATGAAGCAGGCCGACTTGGCCTTCCAGAAGCACTCAAATCCGATCTCATACGATGCATGAAGACTTTCCCTTACCTTTCACCCAATAGATACTTCGGGCCCCACTCCCAAAGAATGTCAAAATAACAGACGTCAAAACATACAAGGGGAAGATCGACCCAAGAAACCACGTTGAAAACTACAAGTCTTGGATTGAGTTCAAAGGATATGACGACGCAACAATGTGCAAAGGCTTCCAAATTACCCTCGGGGGACCAACTAGGAAGTGGTATTAAAAGCTGGAACCAGGGTCGATCTGCTTGTTTGGTCATCTTGCTCACCAGTTTATCAGACACTTTGTCGGTAATAAAGAAAGGGAGAAATCGGTGAACAGCTTGTTGACCATTCGACAAAAGCAAGGGAAAAGTCTAGAAGATTACCTCAAGCGATTTGATGACACTCGGGTTGAGGTCGACGACTGTGATGACAAAACAACTATCACAACATTCATGGTCGGGATTAGGCCGGGACAATTCCACTACTCCTTGGGGAAGAAAAAAACTTAGACATACAAAGAAGTCCTAAACCGAGCTCAGAAGTACATTAATGCGGATGAGCAGGCAGAAACAAAAAGGGAAGAAAATAATCCCTCCCACAGTTCGAAGAAGGACAATGAGAGAAAAAAAGACGACAAAGCCGAGGTGGGAAGAGGTCCAATTCGAATCGACGAGACCAAAAAAGCAAGGGCGTGCATAACGTTTTTTCGAAATACACGCCTTTGACCACCTAAGCAGAGCAGATCTTCCTAGAGATCCAAGACAAGGAATATCTCAAATGGCCGAAAAAGTTGAGCACTCTTTCTGATCGGCGGGACAAGAATAAGTATTGTCGATACCACAAGGATCACGGCCATAACACTGACCAATGTTTCGACTTGAAAGAGGAGATAGAGACTCTTATCCGCTGAGGTCACCCATAGAAATATGTGAAGGGCTCGGATCAAAGAAGAGCTAGGTCGCCAGAGAATGGAAGAGCTGACCAGCCGAGGGAGATCATAACCATTTTTGGTGGAGACCTCGAGAAAACGTTGAGTTGAGCACTCAAGGCTTTTGTCCGAGTTGCCCGAACGAACGTCATGCGCATGTCAAGCCAACCAAAGAAACAAAAGATAACAAACTTCGCTATCACGGAGGAAGAGGCTCGAGACATCAGCCGACCTCATTTTGAAGCTTTGGTGATAACGCTAGACGTGGCAAACTACAAAATCCATCGGATTCTTGTCCACAATAGAAGCTCGACAGACATTCTCTACTGGTCGGCATTTGAAAAATTGAGGCTTGTGAAAACAGATCTCACACCCGTGGACGTCCCTCTTATCAGATTTATAGGAGACGGGATTGTGCCAGAATGGAGGATTGCTCTTCCCATCACTGCAAGAGAGGAAGAGCACCGAGCTACGGTTATAGGAGAATTTCTCATAGTGAAGGGATCGTCTGCTTATAATGCCATTGTTGGCAGACCTCTCCTCAACAATCTGAAACTCGTGGTATCCACATACCACCTTGCACTCAAATTCTCAGCTAAGTGCGGAGTAGGTATTGTACGAGGAAGCTAGAAGGAATCAAGAGAGTGTTATGCAGTAGCGATGAAAAGTAGAAGCTTGAGAAAGATGAGCTCCCGACCTGCCGAGGACGAGCTAATGAAAGTGGACATTGCTCCTGGTCAAGACCTCAACCCGCGGGAAGACACCTCTAGTCTCGAGGAGCAAGACGAATGGAGAAGGTGTCGATCACCGAAGACATGACCAGAACTGTCAAAGTTGGAACAGGGATGAACTCAGACCTAGCAGACCAGGTCATCCAAGTATTGAGAGAGTACAAGGATATATTCGCGTGGTCTCACGATAATATGCTTGGCATTTCGAAAGAAGTGGCCGTCCATCGTTTCAACATTGATCAAAAGCTCACCCCAGTAAGACAAAAAAGAAGAGCTCTCAGTGCTGAAAGAGCTGAAGCTCTCCGGGAGGAAGTCGACAAGCTCATTCGGGCCCAGTTCATCCGAGAAGTTTTATATCCAGAGTGGTTGGCCAACGTTGTGGTAGTTAGAAAACCAAACGACAAATGGAGGACCTGTGTTGATTTCACAGACCTAAAAAAAGCCTGCCCGAAGGATAACTTCCCCCTCCCTAGAATAGATTAGCTCATGGATGCTACTGCTGGACATGAGTTGCTCAGCTTCATGGATGCTTATTCTTGCTACAACCAGATAATGATGTGCCACAGAGATGAAGAGAATACCTCATTTATAATAGACCGGGGGTTGTACTGCTACAAAGTAATGCCCTTTGGCCTAAAAAATGTTGGTGCGACATATTAGAGGCTGGTGAACTGGGTTTTGGAAGAAAAAATCGGGCAGAACATGGAAGTATATGTCGATGACATGCTAGTAAAGAGCATCAAATCGGCAGCTCACCCTCACAATCTGAGAGAGGTGTTCGACACGATCAGGCACTATAATATGAGGCTGAACCCAACCAAGTGTACATTCAGAGTCACAGTAGGAAAATTCCTCGGTTTCTTGGTTAACCAGAGGGGGATCGAGGCAAATCCTGACAAAATCTGAGCTATCCTAGATATGAAAGCATCCAAAGCATAAAAGAAGTACAACGTTTGATAGGGTACATAGCTACACTGAACCGGTTCGTGTCAAAGTCTACAGATAAGTGTCTACCGTTCTTCAAATTAATAAAGAAGAAAACGGTCAAATGGGATGAAGAGTTTGAGCAAGCTTTTCAAGAGCTTAAAACTTACCTCAACTCATCACCGATGCTCTCAAAACCAGTTCCCGGAGATAAGTTCTTCTTTTACCTTTCAATATCTGAGGTGGCAATGAGTTCTACTCTCGTCCGAGAAGAGCAATGGATACAAAAGCTTGTCTACTATGTGAGCAAGTTATTGTTCGGTGCAGAAACTAGATACCCGGAAATAGAAAAGTTGGTCCTAGCCCTCATCACCTCAGCTCATAAGCTAAGACCATACTTCCAAGCTCATTCCATAGTCGGGATCACGCGACACCAGCTGCGAGAGGTTTTACAGAAACCAATGACCTCAGGTCGGCTAACCAAGTGGGCAATTGAGCTCAGCGAGTTCGATATTGAATATCGACCAAGAACATCTGTCAAAGGGCAAGCACTTGCTGATTTTGTAAAAGAATTCTCATCCATGCAAAAAGAAGATGATGACATTGAAGCCGAGCTCGAGCTGACATGGAAACTATTTGTCGATGGCTCATCGTGCAAACAAGGAAGTGGGGCAGGCATTGTTTTGGTCTCGCCCAAAGGAGATAAACACCTCCCAACTCTCTGGTATGGCTTCTCAGCCTCGAAAAACTAGTTCGAATACGAAGCTCTTTTAGTTGGACTACGAATGGCGCTCAACTGAGGAGTACACAAGATCGCAATATGTTGTGATTCACAACTTGTTGCAGGTCAGGTCACCGTCGAGTACCAAGCAAATGATGATCGCATGCAGCCTTACCTGCAAATTGTGAAAGAGCTGCTGAGCAACTTTAAAGAATATGAGGTCATACAGATCCCACGAGCAAACAACTCCCTTGCGGATGCTCTCTCGAAGCTCGCCTCCTCATCCGGGGATGAACTCATTCTACAAGTGCCAGTAGAATACCTGCTTAACAAGAGTATCAAAGAGAACAGCCAGGTCGACCTCACTAAGGTCAGTTCTTCTTGGATGGACCCAATTGTGAAATTCTTGAAAACAGAAGAGCTCCCAGCCAAAAAATTACTGGCAAGGAAGATACAGTGACAAGCAACCATGTACGTGCTCATTGACCACATGTTGTATCGACATAGCTGCAGCTTGCCATATTTGAAGTACCTGGGAGAAGACCAAGCTCAGCTCGTCCTTGACGAGGTACACGCGAGAATATGCAAAAATCACCTTGGAGGAAGAACTCTTGCATATAAAGTACTTTGTCAGGGATATTATTGGCTGACGATCAATCTGGACACCCTGAGGACAACTCGACAATGCGATAGCTGTTAGCGACAAGCTACGATCATAAGAGCTCTTCCTGAAAATCTGACTCCCATTCAGAGTCCTTGGCCTTTTGCTCAGTGGGGGTTAGACCTGATTGAGCATTTGCCAATGTGTCGAAGTCAAGTTAAGTTTGTCATTTTAGCAGTGGATTACTTCACCAAGTTGGCAGAAGCAAAGCCGCTAGCTCACATAACCGAGCAAAAGACCTTGAAATTTATCTGGATGTCAATTATATGCCGATTCGAAGTATTATTTACCATAATATCAAATAATGGGAAGCAGTTTGATAATGTGAAGTTCAACTCATTCTGCTCTGAGCTTAGAACTCGCCACTTCTTCTCGACACCAGCTCATCCTCAGGCGAACGATCAAGTCGAGGCCGTCAACATGATTATCAAGCATACATTGAAGGCTAGAATCGAGGAGAAGAAGGGAATGTGGGCAAATGACCTCTCCCAGGTATTATGGTCTTACAGAACAACGTCCAGAACAACAACTGGAGAAACTCCTTTCTCCCTAGCTTTTGGAATGGAAGTTGTTATTCCAGTGGAGCTCGGAATTCCAACTCTGGGAACTCCGTACTTCAATGAAGAGAAGAACTCAGAAGCATAGAAAGCCGAGCTGGACCTTTTGGAATAAAAGAGAGAGCAATCACAACTTCAACTAGCTGCATACCAAATGAGGACGTCGAAGTACTATAATTCTAAAGTGAAACCCCGTAGTTTCAAAATCGGTGACCTGGTACTGAGAAAGGCCGAAGACGGGGATCTCACCCCAAATTGGGAGAGACCATACAAGGTTATTTCCATACCGAGGAACGGAGTCTACGAGTTGGAAGAACTCAACGGAAGACGAATTGCCAAGCCATGGAATGCAGAGCATCTAAAGTTTTACTACCAATAGTTATAGCAAGTAGGAATAGTTCAGTAGGAATAGCTAGCAAGGTTCACCTGCTCAACTTAGACTTATCATTTTGTCATCTCTTGTTAAAGTTTATAAACTAGTTTGTTTTTTAATGACTTTACGTGAGTTCACCAACAACTATCAACACGAGATGGCTAGAAGAAAAACGACTAATACCTTGGGGATGCGAGCTTTGCTCAAATAATCCCCGAGAAGAGGTCGAAAACCCATAGTACCCTGAGGTCCGAGCTCATGCTTGGATTATCACCAGGAAGAAGGCTAAGGCCTAAAGTACCTAGGGACCTGAGCTCATCAAAATTTAGGTTATCGCCGAGAAGGAGGTCATCCTCGAAATACCTTGGGATCTCAACTCTTTGGAGTTCAGATTATCGCCGGGAAGGAGTTCATTCTCATAGTACATTTTGGATCGTCATCTAAAAGAATAATGCTCACGGGACTTTTTTTTTTTTTGGAAAAACAACTAAGTCCCAGGTCGAGCTCAGGGAACAATCGATCTCATAAAACTTACTGAGCCGAGCTCACAAGTTCCCGTTCTCCGAAAATCAACTAAGTCCAATTGAGCAACACAAGCTTGGATCATGACCAAGCTCATCAGGTTTACTTCTTCGAAAGAACGTCCTTAAGCCCCTGGGATCAGCACAGGCTCACCGGGTCGAGCTTTCAGAACATTTTTTTTTTTTGTAAAATGACTAAGTCCTAGGAGTCACTCAAGCTCAGGCCATTACTGAGTTGATCAGACTCACCGAACTTGTCACGACGCCTCTGACGTAGGCTGACGTCACGACCGGCACAATGTATTATACACTGTACATACACATATACAGTATACAATACACTGTCAGCCTCAACAGACATTCATACTCATTCCCAAAATTCCACAAATCAAATCAAATCAAATATATATATAGATGATCATTCCACTCACATTCATTCTATTCATTCCACAAATTAAATTCTCACCTAATAAATATCTATGATCATCTCATTCCATCATCCCAAGCATTATATAATATTACCACACAACCCATCTAGGTGATAGTATATCTATAGTATGTGATAATTATACATATCAAAATAACAAACATATAACTTATTTCCTCCAAGCATACATACACATACCAGACGAAGGCTCACGTGATTATCACTCACCAGATTTTTCTTTTTCCCTTCGACTCAATACCTGAAATATTGGAGGAAATGGGGTGAGCAAACAACAACTCAGTGAATATAGTTATTGACATGACAATCGCATGCATTTTAGGAAACATGGCATATCAAATCAATTTCAAACATTTCAAAAGCACATATGCACCATTCATCAAAATAATATACGTGCACACATTATATAGTTGATGCTCATTCATAAATATTTTACCATCTCCCTCTTATTACCCAATTCACAGTCATTTCAAGGATCGCAACCCTTGCTAGGACAGACCTACTGACAATGAGGACTCGCAAAACCTCATCCAGGTCTAATTCCTAACGAAATGACATTATTATAAGCTTCAATTTCTAAAATCAGTTTGCATGATCACTAAAACTCAATGCATTACATAAACATGCATACAATCAAACAGTTTATATGTGTACAATGTCATACAAGAACCAAATCAAGAAAACTATAACACGGGGTTTCTCAGTCAATATATCCTCAAGAGCATTTATCCATGCACTTAAGCTCTCAATTTAAACGCTAAAATTAACCATAGATTATCATGAGAATCACCATTTATCATATCTTTACCTACTAAAACTATCAAAGCATATCTAAATATCATGTTCTTAACATCGAAACGTTCGGAATTCAGTTCTCTACGATTCTATGATCTCAAACCGGAGTTTCATTGGGATTCTAATTCCATTTTATTCACTGGATGTGATCATAGTACTATTTACATCACTGTTCACGTCATCATTATTCATTCGAAAGTGTAAATATTTACTAAAATTATCAAACGATCCCAAAAATCATGAAATTAGCATCGATGCACTTGCAACAGTGCCTTCTACCATTCTATAGCCTTAAACTGGCGTTTCATCGGGTTTATGATTCAACAGGTCTCCAATATACACTCTAACTTCCAACAGCTATAAAAGTTTCAAATGAACAACTAAATGAAATCTAACCACATATTCGGAGCTTTTATAGTCTAGGGAGTGTTTTCCTACCTTTCTAGCGGATTTTCATTCACATTGGATCAAAACCCAATTTCTAAAAACGTCGTAAAATGGCTCCCACAGCAAAAATTACTCCGCTAGAAAGGTTATATCTAGCTTAGATATCAATTTTACTCCGCGAATCACGCGTTTCCCCTTTTTCTTCTTCTCTTTCTTCTCTCTGCCCGTTCTTTCCTTTTCGTTGGTTTTCTCTCTGCTTCTTGCAACTTCTTTTCATTTTTTTTTATTTTTTTTTGTTTTCATGCGAGTACTGTTCACGGTAATGTCCGGTGAACAGTACTCGCAAATGAACAGTAAAGTATTTTTTTTTCTTACTTCATTCCTCCTCTTCTTTTATACACGCAATCCACATGAGACATACACGTATTGTAAATCGAGTTCTATTTAAAATCACATTCCAAACTCACTTTTGACACATGTACGCATGGCTTTAAATGTACTTATACGTGTATTATATATCTCGATATACGCGTACTTCAACGTATATATTTAATTAAAATTACGGGGTGTTACAGAACTGCCGAGCTATTTTCTGATAAAAACGTCTAAGTCCCAGGAAGGAACTTAAGCTTGGACGGTGGCCGAGCTCATCAAGCTCATCGGGCCAAGCTCACGGGCTTGTTTTTTATGAAAATTCTTCTAAGTTCAATTGGCCCAGATGGCAAAGCCGAGCTCACGGGACAAGGATACTTTACGAAAATTATTGTAAGTCCCATGGACCTTGTTAGCTGAGCTCGCATGTCGCAACCCCTCTCCAGGTGATGTCACGACCTGCACAGAATACCATATACATTATACCTAGACGTATACAATATTCTGTCAGCCACTTCCTTTTAAAACAATACCACAAAATCACTAAAATTTTCGGCAGAACCTGCCCATAAATCTGAGGTTCCAGAAAATATCCTGATAATCACATCCAATCACACAAAGACATATAATCAAATAATCAACATCATTCATATCAAACCCAATCATTTTGCTTTCTCACATGACTTATTTGCATCCCAAGTCATCCTCAAAACCAAACAAACCACAACTCTCTATATTTTATATACATGAGAATTTGTGATATTTATATACATAATCAAATATGAAACAAAACAATTACATTAGTCCCAAGTTTTTCCAAAAATATACGAATTAAAACATACATCCAAAAGAGAAGAAAATGAAGACCGCAAGCTTTAAGCCTTATCATTTCCTTTCTGATCTGAAAAAAACACATATGATATTGAAAATTCCATTCATAAACCAAATGCATCATGAAAAATCATATTATACACGTTTTTAAACTAAACATGTGAATTATGCATCATTTCTATAAGAATCAAATATGCAGACTCTTTACCAAAAAGATATGTCAAAATAACACATGCCTTTACTTCCCCTATTGGCCAATAGGTTCCGACCGGCGCATTACTCGACACTAATCCTCATAATCTTTCTACCCTTACATTCCTCAGTGATTCGGAAAGTTCTTTCCACGGAATACCAATTCAAGTATTCCGGTGGCACATTTCCCCGAATAATAAGTAAATAGAAAGATAACAATACTAAGGTATTTAATCCAAAACATCCAAAGCAATATCAATGCATATATTCCGTGCTCATGCTCTTAAATCACAATACACATATATATATAAGATGCATGCCATTGCACAAACCAATTTATATAAATAAAATGTCATAATGGAAAACAAAGGTGAGAAATACTCACTACCAATTCACTAGCCAATTTCATACATCATTTACATTCCAATTGGTCAATTGACTAACATACACCTGAAATGAATCAATTTCATACACAAATGATCAATTTCAGTCCATTATGTCTAAATACATAATTATTAACCCAAATCACATCTAATCCACACCAATTTGGATTAGAAACACTTAACACCATTCAATTGACCAATTCCAATCTAAATGCCTCAAAAGCCCCAAATTAGATAAATCTTTACATGGTCAAATTGAACTAACTCATGCAATTTTAACACTAGTCTAACCATTATAAGCCCACAATTTCACTCAATTTGGGTTCAATTAGACAAGTTTCAAGTCAATTTAATCAATTGACTTGATTTAGGTCAAAAGCCCCAATTTTGGGCAAAATTCTGAAATCAAGCCCTAGGCCAATTTTACACTACACTTAGGTTTTCCACCATAATTCAGTGAATTGGACAATCAATCACTTAGAATCAGTCATTTATTTAACATATCTGAGTGGCAACTTGAATGAAAAACCCTAAGCTCATTTTCCAAATTTAGGGCCATTACAACTCCACCAAAAAACGTGGTAAAGTGTGGGTATAAATCTAGGATAAGGAAGGTTGTTTCTACCATAAACAAGCTCAAAATAGCAAAACACCAACCAACCCTAGATTAGGAATACCCAAAACCATGGCCTATGGAGAAAATTACACTATTAGAATGCTTACTCTCACATTCAATGGTGAATTCATGGAAAGAAATGGAGAAAATCACTTACTTTGGGGTATAAATGGTGAAGATTTCCTCTTGAAACCTTAGTTTTCCTCCATTCTTTCTTCTCCAATTCGTTCCCAACTCAAAAGGGAATAGTAACAACTTTTCCCCTTTTAAAATACTGATTTTTGGCCATTTTTTATTAAAAAAAAAGGCCTAAAAAATAAAATCAGCGCCCTCCCATTTGCGCATGAGCGTCCTCCCCAAAAACACTCATTTTTCATTTCGCTACTACGCGCTCAATTCACATCGAAATTTCGTGTATAGCCAGTCGATTTCTATGTAAAAACGTGTTACAGACTCATTTCTAATATCCCCAAGTCCATTTGAAGCACAAATAATTGATTATCAAACAAAAAATCAAATACATGCATAAAAAAAGCAAAATATGAGTATTATACACATCAAATACATACACAAGACCTAGAGTCGGGCATTTTACGTCGTCACGACATTATATGCAAAAGTGGGTCATTGCATCGCAAGACGACATGTATAAAGTAATTTTGTAAGTACTTAGGTCAAGTAGGAAAAGAAAAACACAACAAGTGAAAAACAAGATTCATTCAAAAAAGGATGAAGTATTTAAGCTCGGAATCCGAGCATGATTACAAAAAAGGATGGAAAAAATAGAGGCCTACGAGCCTAACACCACAACCTTGGCCCCAGCAGCCAGTTGCTATTCGACCTCAGTTTCATCTTGGCCTTCCGTCACAGCTTGGACCCGCAGCTTTGCTGCAGCAACTCCCCCAGCAACAGGCTTTTCCTCAGCTCTCGCAGGCTTTTCCTGTTGCTGCTCGACCATGAAATTGTCGAAGGCTGCCATATCAACCTTGTCAGCAAAGTATTTGTCGAAGTCAACCCTTATATGAATCTGACCCAGCTCGTACTCTTTCCGCTTTAGGTCGTAGAAATCTCAAGAAGTTTTGTATTCCCGAATAGCACGACGAGCCGAGTTAGCCAGCTCGGACTCCAAAGAAGCAACTTTCACTTTCAACACTTTGTTCTCTGAGGCCGACCTCTGCAGCCGAGATGTGGTGGAGGACAGCTCCGACTCAGTCTTAACAAAGTTGCCTTCGAGCTCCTCCACCGTCTTCTTCATGTCCTCCTTCAGCTTCCTCTGCTCGACCTCAGCAGAGATTGACAGCTCGTCGGCCTTCTTCATGGCCAGTGGGCAGCCTGAACAAGAACAAATGCACGAGTCAGCCCAAGTAGAACGACGAATTACAATTAATACTGAGGAATTGCATCTTACCTCAACACATTTCACAAAATCCTGAGAGACGTTGTCCCTGCTAAGGTCTTCCTTCCCTTGCTCAACCTCGGATCGGGACAGTCCGATCTAGTACCCCCGAATTACCATATCTTGATCATCGATCTTAGTAACATGAGGCCACATATCACGCAACATCTTTCCAGGTCGGCGGTTAATAGGGTCAGGTGCTCGACTTTTGCTCCTGCGTCGAATTAGACCCTCCTCAGGAACAACAACAACCGGAGAAGAGGGAGAAAGAGCAGAAGAGCTGCCAACCTGGGTTGTTCTCCTAGACCGAGCCTCTTGCTTGGCAGGTGAGGCCATCTTCCGAGCAGACGCTTGATCCTGCTCGAAGGCTCGCATCCATTCAATATTGAAGGCCCAGGTACTCGTTTTTCGAGCAGACATAAGTTCTGCCAAGTAACCTGTAGATGAACCAAAATCAACTCGGTACATGGCTCAAAAACATGTGTAAATTACAAGTTACTTACTAGTAAAAAGTTGTGGTTTGTGAATGAGGCCTGCTCCAAAAAAGCCAACAAGGGTTAAGATGCACCAGTAAGCACGATCCGAGTAGCTCATCTGGTAAATCACGTTTAACTTGAAGAAGTTAGCTCCGACTATTTTTCCAGGGCTATCCCAGTGAACTACAAGGAATAGCAGGAATTAGATGAGCAGAACAAAAAAGCAAATAAATAGAGAAAGAAGGATAGAGGTCAGCTCGGTACCAGGGTATTTAAACCTTGTTGGCACACCAACCTCCTCAGCCCAGTTCCCTGAAACAAGGAACCAAGTGTCTTTCTACCCCTTGTTAGCTGTTGGGTTCTCGGTGATAAAGGCGGGGTTGTTTGTCCCTACTCGCCCATGTGCTCGCATAATACCAGCCCTAACAACGAGGGTGAAGTTTAAGCTGGTATCCGAGCTTAAACTCCATCGAACTAAAGTCTGGCCAACCACGCTCCTTCCACAACACCATCAGGCCGAGAAAAGCTCGCCAAATGTTTGGACTAAGCTGAGCTGGGGCAACACTTAGGTCGTCCAAAAGGCGGCATACGACTTTGGGTAAAGGAAGAGTGGCCCCATACTTAAACAAACTCATGTAAAAGGTTACCCAACCTTTCTCAGGGCAGCTCGGCCTGTCGTTACGCTGGGGAACGCGCATCAGGACAGAGGATGGAATGCCGAACAGAGCCTCTAAAACAAAAGGGTGATCCTCTGTGACAAAGGAAGATAATTCATCAATAGAAAACGAAAGACCTGTCACCTCAGCCCCATCATCCGACTCGGTCTCAGAATCAGGCTCGGCCTCGACCTCAATCGCTTCATCGGCCTAAAAGACCACCTCAGCTCGACGATCGACTATGCTCGACTCACCTTGGACCCTCTCAGTGCGAGCTTGGTCCCGAGCAGAGCAGATGGTGACTTCACCTTGGTTAAGGATCTCGACGACCTCAGATTCTCTCTCCTCTAATGGTGAGCAGCCAATGCCTCATCGCTAAGCGGCTGCTCGGCGTCTTCTCCACTTTGTGGAGACTCTGCCAAATAAGTAAGAAAACCCCCCATGAAAGCCATAAATACTAAGTAAATTAGACGAGGAGGAAAACAGTAAAAATACCTAGCAGGTAAAGTTCCGAGCAAGGAATAAAAAACCAGAGTTAGAAAGGACCGAACTGGAACAAAGTCGAGCTAGAAAATTCCAAGCTGGGAGAAAATATTTTTCAATAGAAAAGTCAAATAAGTGGGAGCCACTATTTATAGAGGGCCCTTTTCAACTTAAAGTCGTTGGATGTTGTTCTCCCAAATCTCGAGAAATATCTAATAGCTCTGATCGGAGCAAACGAACTGACATGGCGTCTGTTAGTACGGGTCTCGATATGTGAAATCTCGAGAAGCATCTGATGGTTCCGAACCAGCCTATGGTTTCAATGCCCAGATCGACTCTTACCCACATCAGACGACCCATAACACTTTCAATGTATAATACGTGTAACACAAATCTCGAGAAAAATCTACGATGACGGAAAGCCTTTCACCCTAAATAGGGCTAAAAGGCTTGGAGGTAAATGTTGGATGGTCAGTTAGGATTAGAGCTTACCTGGATATCGGAACAAGAGCTGAGCTGGTGTTCCGAGATGTGTTAGCCACGTATGATGAAGGACAAGCCGAGGTGACGAGGGAAAAGTCACGTAAAATGGCGACAACCAAATCAACTCTGTCAAATTGAGCTTTATTCAATTATGAACATGTTTGAGCCAACCTAGCAGGTTGGTAAACATGATAATCTTGAAAGCCTGATCTTAGCATTAGCTCGGCTTAGTCGAGCCGAGCTCAGGCTATTCTGTTCAAGGCTGACAGTTTTTGGTCTCTATTCGAGCTGATCACCCTAGACGAAACATATAAGATTAAGGAGTCTTTCTTGGTACCCATATCCCGAGAAATTCGAGGTAGTTGCACTCTCATATACGAATTTTGAGATGGGATATGACTCATCCTCCGAGACAAATCAGGAAAATAAGGATCATCTGAGATGAGATAAGATTCCTACTCCGAGATGAACTCGGAATGGATGAGCTCATCCATCACATCTCAGCCAACGACGAAAGAACACGTGGCACCATGCCTACTGGGCAGCTAGCGATTCCGGCCAGATGACCTCCTCTATAAATAAGACCTATCACCCTCACCATAAGGTACGAACAACTTTTTACAAGAGTTATTGCTTTAGTCTAAAACAAGCTCTAACTCAGGCATCAGAGGGTTTTCGGCCGGCACCACACTTCTGTTCCTTACGATAGCCACAATGTATTATCTTCTTCTCAAATCAAGCTGATAAACCCTCGTTGGAACCGAAGAGTTCATAATTCCAAATACGATCATCTCCTACACCTGTTCATCTACTTGGTGTTGGTCAGATTTTGCATCAACAATTTATGTATCATCCACATCCATCAAAATATATGATTATTCAGTCTATTAAAGTTCAACCATGTTAACATCAAACAGTATCTATCTATCCAATACATCTATCTATTAATTACAACCATCTACTTAGTTATACATGTGGGGTATTATATACATATATTTATAAATCAAAAGATCAAAATACATGTATATTATTACCAAACCTACATCAAAAACAATCTTCTGGCAAGACACTCCTATCTCACTGATAAACTATTTTCTTGCCCTTCTCTGCTACTGAAGAACCTGAAAAATTTGGGAATAGGGTGAGCCAACGGTGCCCAATGAAATAGAATTCAATAATTTTATCATTCATTCATCTAAAATCTATGTATGCATACTCAATGTCATGTAAGAAACAAATGCAGTTTCACATACATATCATAATCAAAACACATATAACAATGCAATTTAAAATTCATCCATCTTTATTCAAGTAATATGACAAGTGTCCCAAGGCTATATTATACATATGACCAATTGTACAACACTTTCAAGTTGATTACTCAACTTGTGGTCTCATATCATCTGTTACAACTTGAATACTTTCGTCAATGACAGTGAATGATAAAGTTCATTCAATGGTCCAACGTAAGTATTCCATGACTTTGTTAAAAGTCTAGCCCGATTTTCCCAAAGGCATAGACTCAATATTGATCACAGAAAACTGCACAGTGGAATAATAAATGATGATTTATATTCAACCAACAGACGATATTAAAACACGTCTTTAATTCATAATTAGTAAGTTTATTAGAATAAGAGATTCAATTATTTCCTTATAGAGAATTCTCAATCTACTAGGGGAATGTCCAAAAATTATCTTTCCCAAGATAAACCAAACCAATAACAAATAAATGACTTTTATCCATATCCACATAATGCAATTTTCACATAAAGCATATACGAGAAAAACAATCCAATATATATATATAGGATGACATAAATGAATAGCAGGACTAAAATTTTAGTCACAACCAATGTCATAATATTTTCCACACTACCAATTCACTCCACACTCCACACTCTTATTCAAACCTGCACATATCATTTCATTTCATATTAACATATTTCTCTATTATTTATTATTTCACATAATCTCTAACTCATTATAATTTTAACTCTAACTAATTCATTCAACTAACTTTTGGCAATTAACTCATTATAATTCATGCAATGAACTCAGTATACTTTTATATCACTTTCTAACTTCCCCAATTCATTCCTATAATTATATTTAATCTCCCATGCACACATTGGTCAGTCTAAATACTAAATAATTTATACCACCCTCTAAAATATTTTCAAAGTGAAAGATAGTAGAAATAAGCTTTTTAACCTTATTTCTACAAGTTTCCAAGTCCAACGTACTTACGAAAATCATTCAATCGCATATTAAAAATACCAATTGATATCCAAAAATCATGATATTGGTATCGAAACGTCCGAAATTCAGTTTTCTACGATTCTATGATTTCAAACCGAAATTGCACAGGAGTTTGACATAGTTCCAAAGGCCCCTAGTGTCAAATTTGGCTTTTGGTAGCCGTACTGACGTCAATATTACATATGAACACAAACAAACTACATATTCAGAATCTATGCGACTATAAGAGTGATACTATATAATTTTTATATGTTTCCATTCAAAGTGAGTCAAAATTTCATTTTTGAAAATACCACAAAATACCTCCTATAACAAAAATTAAACCGATAGAATCCTCACATGTAGCTTAAAGATTAATTTTATAATGAAATGAAGCGAAAATAACTTACTGGCATATCGAATAGGCTGCGAAACTGTTATTTTTCTTCTCGCCTTTTTTTCTTCTTTCAATTTGTTTCTTTTATTTTTTTTGTTACGGTAGCATATGGAAACAAGTAGGAAATGAACACAAGAGCTTAAAGATAAGCTCATTTGCATTTTAATGATTCCATGGTCCTCATGTCCTTTAATTAACCAACCCCCATCATCTAATCATACCATTTTCTCATTTAAATATAGTTTTCATGCTTCCATTTGCTCCATTTAAACTTTATAAACACATGCACTACATTTCATAAACCAATATTATATAATAGTCATAACATAAATACACTCATAAGCAATTCACATCACAATAACATACCACACAACATTTAAAATTTCATAGGGTCCCATTTTATGAAAATGAGGATTGTTACACTTGCCCAATACAATCCAATCTTATTTGACTCCCTATGGTTGGTAAACAAACATTTAAAGTATTTTTTCCTCCATTATTTCTCGTGACCCTTGGTACCCCGATGAGATAACAACATGCATGAGTTATAACTTCATTGTAAGATTTAGGTTCCACTTTAGAGGAAATAAAAGAAAGAAATGCACCATGTTTAACCTTTCTTGACTAACTCATGTTAAAGAAAGGGAAACATTTGTACTATTGGTAGGAGAGAAGCCACTTCCATTCGCAGAGCTGACTATTATACTAGTTGTAGTGTGCTCTTCACCATAAGACGTAAAGAGCTTGAAAACAACATTTAAGAGTCATGGGGCGAAATGAATATGAATTTTTTTTTTCTTAACTTGAGTATAGACTTGACTTTTTTTAAAAAATTTTATATCGAAGGCTAAAACCTGACCTAATTCATAATTTTTTTGTGAGTCGAAGGGTTAAGTACACAATCATAACAACTCTAACATAAAGCCTAAATTTAAAAAAGAGTGACGCTACACTTATACTCAAAAATAAAATTTAAAGTGTTCGCCACCTATAATGATATTTTTTCGTTTGATGGTGGTGATATACACCTTAGACTTACATTTTGAATGCGAATTTAGCATTTTCCTTCAAAAATAAAAGTTATGGGTCGGGTACACGCAATGTAACGTTGCCTAAAGCCAATTCCGTGTAAACCCCTTTTTCTTGTTTGCCACACACACACGTCTTCTACTTGTGTAAGACTCGTAGTTGATTACGCAGGGCCATCGAAGTCAAACACCCTTATCGCAACGACTCAACTTTTGCACGACAGAGCTACTAGGGTTTCTATTCCGTCGTCTCTTAATCTACAATCCACTAGTACAATCTTATCGAAAAAACCCTAGGGAGAAGATAGAAAATCTTGCGGTAAAATCCTATATGGGAAGAAAGAAAGGTATTTCGATCTAGGTAGGTTCTTCGGTCTACTACTTAGGGTTTTAATAATCTTATTAGGGTTCGAAACATTGAATCCGGAAAAAAAAAAAGGCTAGGGATAGTGAAAAATAATCTATCTTCGTTTGCAGGTTTTGTTGTAGTTTGATAAAGAAGGACCGAAAAAAAAATTAGAAAACAAGAAAAAATTAAAAGAAATCATGGATGTTGCAGAGGATATGCGAAATGGAGGCGATTACGCCGCCGTTAACGGCGACAGAGAAGTTCTGGAAGAAGAAATTCATGAAGAAAACCATGAAGAACGAGGGATGATGATGATCAGTAATGTAGATAGTGGTGCAGGAGATGATGATGATGTAAAGCATTCATTCGACCGTGTTTCTTCACCAGGGTTAGTTAGGGTTTTGATTATAGATTCCTAGATGTTTTTGTATGCTTGTGTCGGAAAAAAAAAATTGGTATTTTTAGATTTAGGGAGAGCGGTTCTGACGATCACAATTCTTCAGACCTCCCAAATTTGCTGCAAAATTGAGGATGAAGAGAATAACTGTAATTTTTCTTGTTTGGTAGAAAAATCTTCGTTGGAGGCGTTTCTTGGGATACCACTGAAGGTACGAACTTCTAGTTCCTAGCTTTACACATATATGTATATACATATATATATATATATATATATATATATATATATATATATATATATATGTAGGTGTTTATGCATGTTTCATTGATCATTGATGCACTGTTTATGGTTAAACTTCTTCGTCCAACTTCAGTTATCCCCACGAAATTTAGTTTATATATGTATGAATCCATCTATTCCGTACTTTTCTTTTCTTTTTTGTTGTATCTGTTGATTTTTGTTTTCCTCTGTTTCATAGTTCATTAGGTGACTAAGGTTAAGACTGAAAATTCATGCAGTAGATAAGCTAGACTGATTTTTTTTTTACTCTTTTCATTTGTTTTGCCTGCTTTTTCTAATTATTTTGTTGAACAGCTTAGTTACTTATCAATGATAGTCTTACCCAACACCTTATGTGGAATCTCCAGTGCCTTCTTATCTTCACGTTTCTCATAGCGCAGGCTTCCTAGTGCACGAATATTATCATGCATTTAAGATGAGCTAGAACTTTTGTTTGTTCCCTTTATTGCTCTTGCAAGTTTGAAAATATACTTGCACCCATCTAGCAGTCCTAGTTCATGGCTCCTGATGGTGTGTTTTTTTATATGCCTATATATCACTACTCATATCACATGACTTATAATGCAATTCATCATGTTATTCATAGTTTTCCGTGTTTTCACCTTTTTTTCCCATATGTATAGTAGAGTTTCTTCGCTCTGATGTCTGTTTGGCTTCCTTGAACATTATCAAGTATTTTTGGATGGCTCTGATTTTTGAATTATGTGTATATGCTATTTCTCGCTGTCTACCAGATCCAACAACCAGCATAGAAATTTCATGTATTAATCTTTTTGTATTTCTACATTATTGTTTCTTAATAATTTTACTAGTCCAATTTGAGGTGGGAATTATTCAAAGTTTTTTCTCTCTCTCTCTCTCTCTCTCTCTCTCTCTCTCTCTTTTTAAGAAAATGCTTTATCTCTACAATCTATTTATTTTTTTCTCCTAACATGTACATCATTATCTTGGAGATCCTTGTGCGATATTGTCCTAACCATATTTCCTCCAATCCATTGATCTTTATGGTCATCAATTTTCTCGTTATTCCCCTATTTTCCAATATTTTCCTTTGAAACGAGCTATATTAGGTCTCCATTTTTTGGTTGTGTATAATGTATATGGATGGAAAACTCTTGCTTTTCTTGTCTAGATTAGTATGTTCCTAGTTGCTAGGCGAATCCTAATCTTTTCACCACCTTCTTTGTTTGCACTTGTCCATAGTGTAGTGAAACTTGACCTACCTACCACCCCATACAAATGTTGAAACTTTTCATTTTGAGGGAAGACAATGTTTAGAGACTCAGAGCTCCATTTGGTTTTGCATAAAGAAATTTTCGAAGTACAAGAGTTTCCAAAATAGTTTAGGACTACTTGTCTAGAATTGTTGGAAAATGGCTTTTAATTGTTTTCTTCACATATTTTGGGATGGAGAATGCTAAATTGACTGCCGCAGTTGCAAAAAATTGCAAGTGCTGCTGAGATGGCATCAGAATTAAATGATGTTGCAGCTGACTAGGAAAGAGAACAGAATAAAGGGAATAAAAAAGTCAAAGAAACAACTTACATTAAGAAAGGTGAAAAGCAGGGTCGTTTGGCCTTCTTTATGTGAAAAAGAGCGTTGTCTTCTCCAACACGTCAAAAGGTTAACAAGAAAAAATAAAGAAAAAACGCTCAAATAAGAAAAAGACAAACGCTATAGTCATACCCATAGCTCAAACATGCACAGATAGCTCAAACATGCTCTCATATTGCATTTCACCAGTTTATGAATATAGGAACGAATTACTTTTTGAAGATTGTTTTTTATTTGAAACATTGCCCTCACCAGAAAGTCAACTCATTTGAGCTTCTATATAGGCCATTGTTCTCATTTCAAGAATATCTAACTAGTGATTCTATACTCTAGATTTCCTATTTCTATGTGTGTTACTATACTTATAATAAAAGTATTAAAAATTATTTATTAATTTTTATTCGTATATATTGCTATCCATTTGTCCGTTTGTTAATCTATAGATCTTACTTTCTTTTAGAAAGGGGCATGAAGCATATATTCTTACCTTTTTGCTTAATAATGAAAGTATTAGTAAACTATTTATTAAATTTTTATAGCAATCTATATTAATAATGTTCGTACTTGGCTTCAATCATAGCAGGTAAAAGTGGACAACAAATCTTCACATTTTGCTACCCCTATCCTAGGGCAATAATAGATGATTTTTAATCATCTCTGAACAATAGCCTATTTTAGTATATTTATTTTGAGAATTCAATACAAAAACAGGAAATGATAAGATTCGTAATTAAATAGAAATCATATAAACCTCATAGTAATAAAAGATAAACCACATAAAATACAAATTTTACTATCTAAACACAATCAACGCATATAATAGATTAAGAAATAAAAAAAGAAATTCAGATGAAATTCAGAAAAGTTATTTTGCTAGTTGTTGCTACGGTATTGTGTTGCTTTCTAGTTTGACATGAGAAGAAGAAGAAGGAAGAATTGAAGATAGAAAGGGGAAAAATGGAAAAGAGAGAGAGAGAGAGAGAGAGAGAGAGAGAGAGAGAGAGAGAGAGAGAGAGAGAGAGTTACGGCTGCGTTTAGCATGCAATTTTAATTCAGTTTTCTGTACTTAAAAACAAAAAGTCAAAAACGTTGCAACAAACATGTTTGTGGTTTAATATGATTCGAAAACTGTTTTGAGAGAGAGAGAGAGGGAGAGAGCATTAAGGCTGCGTTTGACATGCAATTATAATTCAGTTTTCTGTACTTAAAAACAAAAAGTCAAAAAAGTTGCGAAAAACATGTTTGTGGTTTAATATGATTCACAAACTGTTTTTAGAAAAAAAATTAAGAAATGCTTGTTTTTAGAAAATATATAAAAGTTGTTTGTTGAGTTTTTCTTTAATTGATTTGTACTTGATGGGACCCACATAACTTTTTTTTTCTCTTGATTTGTGTGAAATCTTAAACAAACCAAACAAGTATTCCTTGTTTTAAAATTTTGAAAACAAATTTTGAATATGATGCCAAACATAGTTTTAGAAACTATAAATCAACTAAAAAAACTATTTTTAAATTGCATGTCAAACGTAGTCTATAATTGTGAATTGATAATCAAAAAGAAAAAAAACCAAATGAGTTGAACAATAGAAAGAACAAACGAAGTTGCTCTTGGAAAGATGGCTTACTAGCAGTGGTTTGCAATCGGTCGAGGTTGCTCTTGGTCTCTCAACTCTCAACCCCTTATTCAAACCAAGCCATGAAGTCTATCTGCCCCTTTTGATTGACATCAACCAAAATTATGTGCTTAAATAGTAGAAATTCATATTTGGAATTGGATTTTTTACTGTTCATAGAAGTATTGTGGTCAATTATTTGTTTATTTTGATTAGTTCTTAATATACTCATCCGAGTTTTCTAAGCCTTAGATTTTTAGCTTGTTAAAAAGTGGGGGTTGGGGGAGGAGAGGGTTTTCTTTTTCCCCTTTTTTTCAATTAACCACAGTTTCTCTTGACTAACACACTTGGCAAACACACTTTACTGACATTGCCTCTAAGAGTTGTTGGTTCGCTTCGAATCACGTGTTGATGTGTGATTCGAGGCGTTCCAACAACTCTCTAGGGCAATGTCAACAAAGTGTGTTTCTAAAGCATTTTCTTATTAACCATTTCTAGGGTTTTTTTTTCTTTCTAAGGAAATGTTAAGTAATGACAGGTTTGATTTCTTTTTTATTATTGTTTGGTATCTGTTTTTCTCATTTTCACTTTTCACATATTATGTTAACGTGATCACCCTTTTCTTTTTAAGAATCTTCTCCATATTCTCCTTATAATTATAATTTTGGTTCTTAGAAGGTGCACTCTGAGTTGTGGCTTGAGGATTGTTGAAAACTCTATGCTTTGGTATTTGAATATATTAAATTGATTTTTCAATATTAGGAATTTGATTCAATGAACAATGTTTGAAAAATTAAAACGATTTGCCAAAATTCAACAAATTTTTTCAATTTTTTGAACGACTGAAGTGAAGAATGGATGTAATGTAAAAAAAGCAAAAGTTCGCTGAAAAAAATCAATAAATGTGATAAAATCTGATAAATTTTATAAATGTTTATTTTTCAATTAAAAAAATGCAAAAATTTGATGAGATTCAATAGAGAAGTTAAACACTTGTTATTTTGTCAATAAAAATTCAAAAGAATTACCAATAATTATGCACTATTTTTAACTTCATCAACCAATACAACAATGTAAAACAAAAAGATAATCTTACAAGCCAACAAATCATGTAATTTTACGAGATATGCCTTCCGGGAAAAAGAAGAAGAAAAGAAGCAAGAAAAACAAAAGTAAAGAAAGAAAGAAAGTTAAAATGAGACAAAAACTTAAATATACATTGAAAGAGTTTCCAACACTATCTTCTTTTATTTAAAATTCCCCATATAACAAGATGAAAAAGTAATACATTTGAATAATAGACTAATAAGTTAGGCAAAGTGGAATGTCAAACTAGCAAGGTATATGGTATAGAAGCAAGGCACCATAAAATTGTCAATCGAAACGTAAAAAAGAGATCAAGACCAAAAGCTAACATTTCAAATTCATCAATCCACTTAACAAGGTTGATTTTGTTAGGTCATTTGTGGATATTTTTATGTATTAAAAGTGTCTATTTGTATTCGTTTTTAGCTTATATTACAATTTGCAATAAATCTAGATATTTTAGCATCGGTATAAAAATTCTCCATGCCAAATTAAGCTTCTCCGAATTAATTCTAATTTTCAAGTGACCGAAGTCTAGGGCAAAGTTGAATTTTCGATCCTTGCCCATGAATGAATGTTTTTCTGGTGCAAATAACATATTAATCATTTATAGAAAGGTCAAGGGCTTGAAATGGAGATTGGAATGGCCTCTTAGGATTTATATTCTATCTCATACAGATAAAGGCCTCTTAGGATTTATGTTTTATCTCATAGAAATTATCTAGGTTACAATAGTTATTGATTTTATGTATGGATTACTTTATCAAACCACCCAAACATGTATTGTATCAATTAGTTTTGATGTTGAACAATTCAACAAGGAATGCAAGTTTCATTATATGTAATATTGCTTTCATTCGAGAACACTCTTTGGCCTTTGATGTGTTTGGGATAGACTTATATTAAATTGTGCATTTAATTTTCTATATGTATTTGAAATTGAGCCATTACTGATAGGAGTGTGCATAGATTGTGACGGGTTGGTTTTTCCCTTATATGCATAGATTTAACCACCCCAACAATATCTGGTAAAAGAGTCACTTGCATCCAACTTGATGAGAAAAATATCATATGTGCAATTATTCGCCCTATTGAACCAATTATCAGGTCAGATCGGCCGAGAATGTCGGGTTGTCAGGTTGTTTATATCAACTAACCCAACAAAACCTTATTACCGAAAACAAAAATAAGTGTGTGCCCAAAAGAGAGCACATTTGAAGTATGGGGCTACTTTTTGCCCCAAATATATATATATGTATAATCACTCCCAGTTCACTCCCACCCACCTTCACATGCGTTGTAAGTTTTGGAAGCTTGAGCTTGTTCCAAGTTGTTAAGGGATCAAACTTGTAGTTTTACGTTGAGCCCCCTTATATTGTTTTTTTTTTTTTTTTTCTGGTTGTTATGGAAATGTTAGATTGATATCACGTTGAATACAAATAATTAGATTAATGTTTAAATTTTGTGTGTGTGTGTGTGTGTGCGTGTTTTTTTTTTTTTGGGTCGGGGGAGGGGGTGCTAAGCATGTAATCCCCAAACCCAACCCAACTCGATGATCGCCTCAAAAAGGTTGAGTTGGGTTGGTTTTGAACTAGGGTCAGGTAGATTGGGTAGGGGTTTTAGAGACTCGTTCAGAAACTTGATTTAATTGGGTTGGATGTTGGGTTCTGCATATATTCAATCCGTCGACTCAACCCACATACATATACAATGGCAACAAAGGAAGCCCCCCATTTAACTCTCTTTTGATTCCTCTCTCCCATTTCAAACACAAAAGCCTAACCTAACCCATAGTAGAGGCAACAAAGGCGTGTGGCATTCCATGTCTCCAACATTTGTTCATATTCTGGCAATGTTTTCAGCATCTTCCCCAACTTCGGCCTCTTTGCTATCTCTTCAAACACTCTAGTCATCTCTTTCGATCCCTCTCTCCCATTGTAGGTGATTGACCCTTAACCAATACTCTCTTTCTTTTCTTTCTCTATTCTTCATTTTTAAGAGCCTCAATGCTCCCTCTCTGTTTGCTTGTTCTTTCTCGCAAAGATGGCTCCCTATTGCAGTATTGCTCCAAATTGTGTGTTCTTCAGTTTCTATGTTTTTGAGTGTTTTTGTGAAGAAGATTTAGAGTTGCAGTGACGATATTTTATATATAATCCCAGCTCATTATGAGGCTTTTCATGGCCTGGGAATGAACTCTTCCACAAGTATCTGAGCGCCTTCTCTTCTTCTTCCTTATCTTCAATGAAACTCGTGTTCTCATTCCCTTTTTGTTCCTCTTATTCAAGTTTTCAATTGAGTTGATGATTGTTGATTTCTAGTGATGCCTTACCCAACCATGCTAATATTGAGTTTCAATTCTTTGATCTTATTATTTATTTATTTTTATTTTGGTTTTAGATTTTGGTCATGAGAATTTTGAAACACAGATCCTTAGTTATTTATATTTTTTTAAATAATTCTGTTTGTTTGACTGAGATTTTAAATAATCCACACCATTTGATCAATTGCTTTCACCTGAAACTTAAGTCCAATCTCCTTTCTCTCTAACCAGTCATATTTTTATATTTGAAGTTGAAACCATTCTCCTTTTGTTCTTTCTTCGCATTTTCTCTTATTTCTCTTCATTTCTTACTCTTCCATTTATCATTTTTCTTTAATGTTGAGTTCTTAAATTTTATTTGTATAGGAAAAGCAAAATTGAGATTTAATCTTATTTAGAGGTAAGAAATATAACTATTTTGGGCCCAAACCCGACCCGTGCCCATATTAGTAATCTGACATGTTGGGTGGTGAAATGCTTCAATTGACTTACCCATTGACAGTAATAACCCGACATAAGCAGGAATTTTTTGATTGGGTTATTCGGGTGTTTAGGTTTGATGCACACACCTAATTACTTATGTAAGGTGTTCAGAGGTTTGATTAATTACTTTTCCTGTAATTTTCCATCTATTGTCAAACATACTTTAATATTGAGTTAAATTGAATGCGGGCATGATGAGCAGCAATGCACCTATAAATGACGGTTGAGATATACGTTCTCTGATTATTGGACTTCGATCCTGATATTTTATTTCTCATGTTCCATTCATTTCTCTTCCTCTTTGATGTGTGGCCATGCACATTATTCTTTATTCTAATTTATATCCCGGGCGATATTCACTTCTACATCTTACCATCATTGTTTTTGGTTGTCTTGTTTCAGAGACCTTCACCAAGCATTTTGAGAAGTATGGAGAAATAGTTGATTCTGTAATAATGAAGGAAAAACACACTAAGAGACCAAGGGGTTTTGGATTTATTACATTCGCTAATCCTTCTGTTCTTGATAAAGTATTGGAGGATGAACATGTTATCAATGGCAGAATTGTGAGCTCAAATTTACCTTTGCATGGATGAATAGTACTGTTATTGTTTTGTTTGTTTTTCATGAGTTCTTTCTAATGTTAACCTCAGGTGGAAGTAAAGAGAACAGTCCCAAGGGAGGAGATGCAGGTTAAAGGTGAATCAAAAACAAGGAAAATTTTTGTAGGTGGGATACCCCCATCGGTTACTGGAGGTAGTAAACGGAACTTGTACTTTTCCCTGTTTCCCTTTCCTCTGTTACAAAAGGTAGTGATCATCATATCTCAAACCTCAAATAGTTGTCTTAAGTAGTCATTTAATTTTTCGTGCAGATGAGTTGAAAGAGTACTTCTCTTCTTACGGTAGTGTTGTGGAGCACCAGATTATGGTGGATCACCAAACTGGACGATCAAGAGGCTTTGGATTTGTCACCTTTGAGAGTGAGGATGTTGTAGAAGAAATTATATCTGAAGACAGGAATCATGAACTTGGAGGTAAACAGGTAGGTCACCGATCTTGGAACTGAAACACAAAGTTGCTATCATCTTTTCTAGGACTACAACTGCAATTCTGACATCTAAACTTTAGGTGGAGATAAAAAAGGCGGAACCTAAAAGGGGTGGCGGGGATCATGGTGCTGGTGCTCGGGATCGATATGGTGGTGGATTTGGGAACTCATTTGACAGATATAGTGATGGTGGCTATGGGTATCCCAATGGTAATAGATACGGAGGAAGTGGATACAGTGGAAAATCAGCAAGAGGATATGGTGGTGGTGGTGGTGGTGGTGGTGGTGGTGGTGGTGGTGGTGGTGGTGGTGGGTACGGTCGAGGTTATGGAATGGGTTCCTCCACCTTTTATGGTGGCTACGGTGGATATGGTTATGGATATGGGTTTGGAGCTGGGTATGGTGGATCAATGTATGGGAGTGGTTACGGCGGGGATGGCAGTTATGGTAGTTCAGGTGGTTATGGTGGTGCTGGTGGCTATGGTGGTTTTGGTGGCGGCGCTTATGGTTACGGTGACAATCGAGGAGGATATGGGAGTGGCAGTGGAAGATATCATCCATATGGAAGATGAGGTACAATACATGAAATGGGCAGACGGCGAAGTATTCGTATAGACTTTAAGAGATGTTATCTAATTGCATTTTCTTGACTATTACATGGAAAGTAAAATCTTCTTGGATTTAGTTGATTTCAGCATTTTTGCACTCTGTCCACAATTTTTTTTTACTTTGTGTTATTTACTAGCAATGAAATAATTTGAAGCAACATGATGTAGTTTAGGTAGGCCCTTGCCCATCATTGTCATCTCTTCTGCACTGATATCATATACCTGCTGATTGAGATATAAAGGCTCTAAATTTGAGATCCATGCTTAGTCTATTTTTTTTTTTTTCATTTTTTTTTTCTTTCCTTCTTTCATGTCAATTTGATTGTCGTTATTGAACTCGTATGATGAAACCCAATGGACTATTATCATTGCAATGTGGATGAGTAAGCAAGTTTTTGAAGTAGAGAGTGTGACATGTAACTAAAAAATAAAGCTATAGTTGGGTCTATGGCCGAAAGCATGGAGAAGCCTGAGGAAAGAAAAGAGAAGAGGAAACAAAAGGGGGGGCTTAAGGCTTTATTATGTGGGTCTTGCTGCTCACTTCTCTTTTCTTTTCTTTTCATTTTTTATCTCTATTATGATATTACTTTCATAGCGTTGCTAATGTTTGTTGAGAGTTATTGTGAGGTCCATGTCAAGACTCTGCTCTTTTTTTTTCTTTTGGTTTCTTTTCTAATACTTTCCCAAATGAAAGATAAAAAAAGTAAGAAGACCATCAGTTGGGGCAATGTGTTCCATTCGTCTCCCCACAAATCAGACTTAGAGAATAGTTTGGCGTGTAATTTGAGAGTTCCCACTTAGTTTAATTTTGGTTTGAGTTTGTATAGAGGTGGGCTAATATTATGGGGTTTGGTTTGTTTTAAGATTCATGTCTTTTTTTGTTGTGCGGTTGTAAACTGTTTTTAGTTCAAAAATAAATTTTAGGTTGTTTTGTAACATTCATTTTTCTTTTTATCGAACTTTCAGTGAAAAAATAAATTTTCTATGTCTAACTAGTCCTTTTAGGCTTTTATGGTCTTGTTTGAAAGAGTTTTTTTTTTTTTAAATTGCTTTTTCAATAAGGGTTTTTAGAAAAAAGTGTTTTTGAGAAAATGTGGTCTTTCTATTATTTTTTTCTATGTAGTTTAACTAGAAGCAGGAGTGTCAAATACCTTCAAAAGCGCTTTTACCAAAAAACGGGGCCATATGTGGTGTGAACCTTTTAGGTACTTAAAAAATTCTATGGGGTGCCTTGCTTGGGTGGGATTCAAATTTTCACTTCTTGGTTTGGGACCTGGGTTCATGACCAACATACCAACAAGTACTTTGCTTATATTATTTGTTCTTTATATATTTCTCCAAGTTGAGCTTCGATTCAAAAATAAAAATTCAAAAAATAAATTTTTATTTTTTATTTTTAAAAAAAATATGTTATCTATGTAAAAAAAATTTTAAAAATTGTTTTCAAATTCGATCACATAAATATAGTTTTTATGTTTTCAGAAAAATGGTATATCGAATCATAAACTAAATGCAACAGTAGTTTTTGAAAAAATAAATAAATAATTGAGTTATAGTTTGTGTGTATTTATTTGTACATGATTAGGGCCAAACTAATAAATACATATCTCTATGTAAATTGCATAACAGAATCCTCATATTGAATGAATGAACCAAAATGAACTCAATTTAAATTCAGCTAGCTCAATCGAGTTTGGTCCATTTAATGAGTGGATCTTATTTTCATACGTGATTTTAAGTATTGATGAAACAAGTCATTCTTGACCAACAAGTGGTAATTCAGTTGGTTGAAGAACTGAATATAAGTGAAATTAAGGTCTAGGTCTCAAGTTTGAATATAAATGTGCCTCCATTTATCTATTTCTGTTGGAAGGGTCAACTCAAACACTTTTGTCATGCCCAAGTCTAAGATGATTAATCTCGTCCAAAAAAAAGAACACTTCCCGGAAGTCAAAAAACCTCTTTATTAAAAGTTTAAATGTGAATACCAAAGAGACGTTGACTAAATTGTTAGGTAGAGAAATAAGTAACCGAGAAATTACGAGTTTGAACCCCATCTACTTGTGCTCTTTCTAGGAGATAAGCTCGAACAAAAAAAAAATTCAGGTTTGAAGAAATGTTCTTTTTGCAGGCTAAAGACTTATACAGATTAATCAGGTGGGCTCCGATGCCTAGGTTTAAAAAAAAAAAAAAGTTTAAATGTGAACATTACTAGTATTAATTTGCTATGCCTGCATACCCCTCTACCTTTTACCTCTCCTACTCTTACACACTATACCCTATAAGCAACAAATCAATAGAGCTAAAATCATTAAAAGTAGTAGTACTACAAGAAACTGCAAACTAAACAGTGCACCTTTCTATGCACACTGACCTAATCACCAAACTTGAGATCCTTATTTCAAGCGTGTTGTCTCCCTCCCAAAAAAAAAACAGTTAATAATGCAATTGCCTTTTCTTTTTATTTTTCTTTCTCTCAGACCCACCAATAATAATAATAGTGCTAATAATAACAAAACCACCTCATAAATAAATACATCTCCTTTCAGTGAAGATCTAAATATCATGCATCTTTCTCCTTCATTAATTCCTTCTAGTTTAGCTATTTCAAGAACAAAGATGATCATGTAAATACCAATAACAATAATAGTAATAATAATTAATGATTAATTAACAGTAAAACCCTTTTACCATTGTTCTTCAAATTGCCCTTCTTCAATCTTTTTACCATTGATTTTCCTAACATTAAAGTTAACAAGGATAAAATAATAACTTTGCATTTTAACTAATTTCTCCTTTTTAATTACTTATATCAGCAACTTTTTAGACATTTTTTTTTTAATTAAATTTATATATCTCCTATTTTAACCCTATGAACTAATTAATTAATAATAATAAAATGACCCTACTCTGCAAGTCTGCAACCCTAAAAACAGCATTAAAAAGTTGGGGAGTATACAATCCACAAACTGTCCTTCCCAAGCTTCCAATATCTAACCCCACCACCACCACCATCTTCCTCTCTACCTCGACCACTCTAATTACTTTGACTTTGACACCCTTCTCACCCTCAAATTATCCCCTATATCCACTCACCATCTTCCTAAACAAACATATGCTTACATGTCCTACATGCAATCCATCAGACCACACCCCAAAGCATCAAAGCCCCCATGTGCGCCACGTGCTCCACCCCATTATATATATATATATATATATATATATAGTAGTAATAATAGTAAAAAAAAATGATGATTAAGAAGTAAAAAAAAGATGAAGATAATAAAGAAAAAAACAAAATAAAATAAATTTGACACAACAAAAGAAGGAAAAAAAGATTTATAAATTATGGGGTGGTGAAATTACAATAATACCCTGAAAAAAAAGAGAAATTACAGAGCGCCAACTTGCCTAAGCTTGGGCACAAGATCACCGCTGAGATGCAGAGCCATGAGGCTCTCCAGCCCACCAACCCTACTCCCGCCGATAAACACCGCCGGCGCCGGCGATGGAGCCGGAACTCCACCAACGCCACTGGAGAGCGTTTCCATCTCGGACTCATCCAATTCGATGACCGCCGGATGAACCCCTAACGTCGTTAGAAGGCGTTTCATGACGTGGCACATGCAGCACGACGACCTGCTGAAGATGATAACCGGATTCTCTGATATCAGCCGTTCGATCCTCTTCTCCGTCGTCTCTCCCACGTCGATCGTCAGAGCCGCCGTCGCCGCTACCGTTATTCTTCCTCCGTCCGGCACCGGCCGGTACTGTTGCAGTCCTTGCATCTCAGTTTCTCAGTCTGTGTTTCTCTCTCTAGAAAGAGAGAAATTATAGAGAGAGAGAGACAGAGACAGAGAGAGATGAAGAAGAAAGGCTTTGTCAACGGGAAATGATGAGTTGGAACGTTTTGGATTTTATAAAGCGAGGGGTATTTATCTTGTGGATCTGTTGTTGGTTACTGAATTAACACCTACCGCCTTAAGAAAAAAAAAAAAAAAGTAATTAAGAAGAAGAACAAGAAGTTGACCAAGAGTAATATATTAGAGTTAAGTTATTATTATTATTATTTTTTTAAGATCTAATTGCTAGTGCTTGTTTCATGATCAAACCTTAAATTTAATTAAATTATATTTATGCTGTCCATCTTATGTAGTTAAAAAAAATTAATTTAGTTGAGTTTATCAAAAATATTAAAAAAAATATTATAGTTTTAATTTTTTTTTTGAAGGATAGTTTGTTAAATTCAAAAATAATAATATATTATTCTAGGTTTTTGATACAAATAAGACTATATATAATATATCCTAAATGGTTTGAGCTTTCTTAGGACCTCGTATAAGTCAGAGTTTTATAAATTAAATTATTTTTTATTATTTTTTATTATTTTTAATATTTTTAATACTTAAAAATAATTAATTTTTAATAATAAAATTATTTTTTAAATTTTATTTATTTATTATTATATCTTCAATCATAAACTAAATGGGTCAACCTTCACTTTCTTTTTTTCTAAACAACCATGATAAATATGCTATTTTTTGAAAAAAAATTCAACGTTCATATATAAAATGACATATATGAAGTTGAATTCAAACTAATTTTTAAAAACTTATAAATTACTAATTAAACTTAATCAAAACTTTATCATGAAATTAAAATAATGGCAAACTATACAAACCAACAAAAAAAAAAAAAACAGAAGGTAAACCCATCAGATGAACATGAGCCACTTAGGATGTAGTTTAATATGATAGGCGGTGGTAAGGGTCGGTCACATGGGGAGAAGAAATTTAGGGGAAGCTGACGTACCCACAGGTGGGTTACGTCAGCTTACGTGGACTCAACAGCTTCTTTGTGGGTCCCACGTAAATCCTCGTAACGCCTTTTCTCGCCACGTGGAATAATTATTAGCTTTTCTCTATCTCTTATACCTTTTATTTTATTTATTATTATTATTTTTTTAATTTTTTTCGTGTTCACAAAATATATTTTTGAGGCAGTAACAGAAGCCTCATTAATAGATTATTTATACTTTAACCACTAATACAATCTCATTCTAACGTACATACTTCCTACCTCACCAAAAATAAAAAAATTCTTAAACTACTCTTTTCTCTGTCTATCCCACCCATCCTTACCCAATCTTCTAACTTTAAAACCTATTATTTTCATCTTCTTATCTTAATTGAAAGAATATTAAAAATAGAAAAGTATCGTTTAGACTCCATTTGTACTAATCGCCACTTGTTATCTTCAAAAAAATTTAATATTTAATTATTTGAGTCTGTAAAAAATGTATGTTTTAATAATTTTTTTATTTCTATTCACTTTTATTCATGAAATAAGTGTTTTTTAATGTGTTTTGTACGAAAAATAGATAAGAACGAAGTTAGTCCTTCCCTCTTATTTCTTTCTTTTTTATTATCACATACCATATTGTATTGTGATAAATTTTGTGATAATTTCGACATGTTTTCATCAATTCTGATCTAATTTAGATGAAGAGCATCATTCTTCACTTGTTATTCATATGTGAAGTACGGGTGAGATACGACATTTCATTGCTTAAATGAGTTCGGACTAAGTATAAACATGACAAAATTGTCATAAAATATATTCCAATATAATATGATATATGAAAAAAAAAAATTAGAAGGTCAGTCGGACAGGATTGACCCTTATAAAGAAAGGTCCCCCGCCATGACGGGTCTTCTTATACAAGGGTCGCCCTTGTAGGGCCGACCTCTTCACGATAATTTTTTAGAAAAAAATATTATTTTAATAATTTTAATTAAAAATATTTAAGATATTACATAAAATAAGTAGACTGACGTGAATGGAAAAGTACAAATTTTAAAATTAAAAAGATAAAATAAAAAATTTACAATGTAAAATTAAAAAGTAATTAAATATAAAATTACTATTTTATCTTTAATTATAATAAAGTCAATTTTTGTCATAAAAATATATAAAATAAATTTCTGAAGCTTAGTTTTAGTAGAATAAAAGGCTTCACCGTCAACTATTCGCATTAAAATAGTATATTGAAATAGAATAAATTATCATAAAAAAAATATTAAAATAAAATGAAATGGCGTGGAATAAATGAATGAGATCTGGCGAGTGTCGGCTAGCACACGTGGGGGCGTAACGTACGCCAGGGTGGTTCCAGCACTTGAGGAACCGGTGGTCCCCACACGAAAACGCCACACTTGTTGTTGAGCGTCACGGAAGCTTCCATCATCATCATCATCATCATATTCGTCGCTAAATGTGGAGAGAGCGGATTGTCTGCCATTCAGGTACAGTGAGATTTACACGTGTCTCCCTTCATAGCCTCCTTCTTTATTTTTTATTTTTTTGAGATAAAAATATGAAAAAGCTATAATTTATTATTTTGAGGTTTGATTTGACTAGTTATCACATGTGACGTAATCCTCAGATGTAGATGGGCTTATCATCTGCTCGACGTCATAGGGAATGGCTGGCTCTGGCTGTTCAATTAATGCGTCAACTTTCCAGAGTTGGCCGCGAATGGTTGTTTATAATTTTAGAAAAAAAAGGGAAATTAATTTAAAAATTCCGAAAACAATATTTTATTGTCTTTTAAAAACAATTTGATTTCTTTAAAAAAAAAGTAAAAATTTATTTTCAAATTTACTCCAATCAGGCGAATTCTTTATGTTTTCGAGTTTTTGAATATAATAATCTGTATCTAAAAATTATAGTTTTTAATATTCTTATTGGTAACACCGTCTCGTTGTCGTTGGTCTCAATATTTATCAATGGGGGAGGGTGGAGTTGAAAGGGAAAGTACATTTTTATTTGTTGTCTCACTAAAAAATGACAATTAAATAGCATACTTTGCATCAATATATTATATAATTTCACCTAGTTATCTCAATTTTGGCCCTTACGCCACTTCTTAAAAAATTGAGAAATGAATACATTTTAATTACCATTTTTGTCTTGTCTAAAATAAAAGAGATTAGTTATAAAAGAGATTAGTGGTATTAGTTGTTTAGATATATATATATATATATATATATATATCTTTTTTTTTGGTACCCATTTTTTAGCGCTTGACAGGTGTTCTTTTTTCTTTTAGAACGAGACTAATGCTTTAAGATTTAAAAATTTGTAAGGACAATGACATCTTTTTCAACAGAAATAAACGAGGCGGGCTCGATTTCTTTTATTTTAAAACTATTTGAATCGACTAATCAAAAGCCCGGATGAAAAACAAATAAAAATAAAGATATTTTTAAAGTGAAAAGTGGAAATATCCGCCCCCTATTGCTTTTCAACTCCATTAAGAGCCATAGGGGAATTTAGAAATATACCCTCTTTTTTAAAGAGGGTTTCCTAATTGGAATTTCATCTTTCTTTCCTTATTGATTCCAAAATCACACCTTTCTAAATGTTTTTATTTATTTATTTTTTATCTTTTTTTTTTGAAAAAAGTGTATTTTGATTTAGAATCTCCTTTTAAAATGTAGCTAAAAATTTAATAATATATAGAATCTTTAATCGTCACGCTTAGTCATAGAGGCATACCACTTTAATCCATTGCTGTTTCGAAAAAAAAAATAATAATAATAACAACGACAATAACTAAAATATAGTGTTGGAAGAATGATAAATGCACTAAGTACTAAATGCTACTTAGACCTAATTATTAGGATTTTTAGTTTTCCCTTTTTTATAATGCTGTCCAAAGTTGAAAGTTACGTTTATTCTAAACCCATCAACGAAAAGTGTAAGCTATATGTATATTATTTCTTTTTTAACACTATAGTTTTGATGTTTTTATGATCATGGACCACCAAAAACTGGGATAGAGATATATGTAATGGCTTCTTCCTTATCAAGGCCTTTGCATATAATATATATATATATGCAAAGGAAAGCACGTGCGCACCAGAGAGTCACGTGCTTTCCTTCCAGGCAGAAATGAATTTGTCGAGCTTTGCAATAGTACACCACCTCATACAGCTTAGACGTACCGTAGCAAGGCCCGGCCCATGAAGTGCCTTTACACGTGTCGAGATATGACGTCATAAGACTTAGCAACGTAGGGAGGGGTGAGATCATGCCATGTTAAGCCCTGAATCTTTGTCATCCTTTATTTGTCCAGTTTTTCTTGGCTCTACTTGTAGCCTTTAGCTCTCTTAGGACCGTTGTAGCAATCACCACTAGTTTATCATTGCTGTAAGTGTTCTAGTTTTGTTAGTTATTAGAATTTATTTTTAAATATTAGTCTAATCTCAATTATGTGTTATTTCAAGTTGAAATACATAAAAAATCTCACTCCTTCCTTTAGTAAAAGGCTTTTTTCTAAAAAAAAAAAAAAAAAATTCTTTAAGACCTGTTTGATGACACGTTCAACGTGGGTGCTTGATGACAGGCCAAAATAAGCTTCAACAAGAATATTTTCTCTAAATTCATCTATTAATAAGCCTTTTTTTATAGCGACATAGAATGGACTGCATAAATATATTTTGTCTCCAATGTTTTATCTAGAGTCAATTAATAAGTAACTATATCTTTCTTAATTATATTTTTTTATGCAATTATAATTTTTGTTTTCGTTTAACCATGCTATAATGATATGAGTCTTGTAAATTACTAATGAGAAAAGTAGGAGAGTAGTATCATAAAATCTTGATTTATTTATTGAATTTGATTTATTTGATTAGAGTTTCTTAATTAAATTTTGTGTATGTATTATTGAATCATTAATGGCTCTATTGGTATTAAGTATATATGCATACCTTTAAAATGATCAATCGAAATCAATACATACAATCAAAATTAGGTTAAGTAATTGATGACTAACATAAAACTTTGTTGTTAGATTTTGCTTTTAGTGCTGTATTTCCCCTAATGTTTTTGATTTTGTTTATTCTTTTTTGGCCGTAGATCACCTCGTTAAATACTATGATATAAATCTATGTTTCGTCAGTTACATAAGGGTATATTTTTGGGTTCCTCTTACCACTCCTATAAAAGAAGAACCTACTATCAAATAAATTACCCATTGAGACTTGCTCTGCAATTAGTCGGTGTGTATAAGCTAACTCGGATACTCTAGAAAGAAAAACCTATACAAAATATCCAATGGGTGGTTTGATTAACAATCACGACTAAATTGAAGCCCTATAAATGTTTGGCCAATGTTCAATCTGAGATAACTGAAATGCCCACAAACTAGAAAACATCATTTTGGAAAAATACAACTTTTTTGTTTGCTTTTTTTCTTTTAAACATACTTTAGCTTTTAAGAAACTTTTTCCAAACTGCTATTTTAAATATTTGCCCATATATCAAAAAAATCTTAGGATAAAACTGGGGTAAACAAAATAAGAGGAAGATTGTTCTAAAATAATGTATTCTTTGTGTCATTAATCATGCAGTGTTTGCATATACACGTGGGTTGCGTGTGATTTTATTAAAAAATAATTAAAATAAAATATTTTTATTAAATAATTATATATATTTTTATCTTTTATTATAATAATTAGGAGTAAAATTTAAGACTTAAATGGATAAATTAAGAAAAAAATTGAAAATTAATTAATTATAAATTATTATTTTAATCCTATTGATAATAAAATTATTTTAAAAAAATAAAAAATAAGATAAATTTTTTAAAGATATTTTGGGTGAAAAAAAAAGGCTTTACCGTTATCATAAAATTAATCATATTTGGATAAATAAAATGATAAAAGAGTGGCTAATTTCTAATTCCTAATGGGCAAGCCGGTCCAGCTGAGGCGGACCGGGTGGGGAAGTTGGGCCGCCGACCTTAGCCTCTGAACCGCGGGTTCCACAGTTCATAAGCCCGTTAAGAGAAAACCCAAAAACAAAACAAAAAGAAAGACTAAAGAGAACGAGAATTGCTGCGACAAGAAGAAGAAGAAGGAGAAGAAGAAACCCAAGAAAAAACTGCTGCGATTCCAGGAGAGAAATAGTACTGTTCAATCGCTTCCCTTGATTTATTTATTTTTAATAAAAATTATTGATTGAAGGGTTTCAAAATTCAATCTTGAATGATGGGTCGTCTGTTTTATGTGGGCATATTAATCATTGAAAGAAGTTATTATTTCTTGTGATTCTTCTCTTTTTATTTTGAGATTAAAAACTGGGTTTTATTTATTTATTATTTATTTTTAATAATGGGATGAAGCTTGGTTCATTTGAAGAATGTTGAATCTGTTAAACCCATGATGTCTGTCTTGATTAATGTTGGTAAATTAGAATATGTGCAGTTTGAATTAAAAAAAGATAATGTGTGAGCTTTTATTGTAGTTAGGGGAGGTAATGAATGGAGTGGTAGTATTTTTTATTTATTATTATTATAATTTTTTTAATTTGAGGTTCTTTTTACCCTTGATATGGTTTGCTGTATATTCACCATGTTGAAGACATTGTTTTGAATAGTCATGCATAAGAACTGTTTGATGAAATGCGTGATCAAATGATGTGCCTATCCTCACTGTTGAATAATTATGTTGTAATTCTTCATGAATTAATCTCTTTTGATGTGTTCTCTTATTGGCCCAATTCAAATGCATCATTTTGTTATGTTGCTTTCTGCATTTTAAATTTATTTTTTTAATACTTTTTCTTAATATTTTGATTGATGTCTATCAGGGCCTAAATTATAATTAAAATTAAATTTAGTGAAAACTTTGTCATACTTTCTTTCCTCGTTTTTGTTCAGCACGCTTGTTGACATAAAAAGCCTGGCAAGCCCAATCAGATGTAGTAGGTTCAATTACAGCCTGATTTTTTATAGTTCAACAATTTAAAAAGCAAGAAATTCAGATCCAATAGGAGCCTTCCTTGAATGTTTAGTACATTACAAGTATGGTATTTGATCTGAATAACCTTTTAGTAATTAGCACTAACAAGTGAATAGGCAAGAAACAGATATTGATTCTTGAGGTTTTTGAATGGTGATTTTACAGTTATGATTTAGTGGGCAACTCTGGCAGTAGGGTAAGAATTTTGAAGGTCAGGCAAAGAAGAAACAGAATGGAGAAGATGAGAATTGAAACCACAGCACCATGTATGATTGAAGAAGCGAATCTCGCTTTCCCCCCGCATCGCAGATCTCATCTCAAGAGCAAAACATTCAAAACTTTTCTCCAAATTCTTTCTCTCTATGTGGATGAGTCTCAAAATTATCCTGATCTTCAAGTCCTTTCAGAAAGCCCACAAACAGGTACTTTGACTCAGATTTATTACTTGTTTTTAGTTTGAATCTTGCTGAATTTAATTGATTGAACTTTCCACTTGAGAAAATTCTGGTTACTACAAGTACAAATGCTAAATTCACTAGAAATTTCTTTTTTTTAAAAGTTTTTGTGACGACTATTTTGTGGTTTCCTATGAAGGTGATCATTGCATGAAATCAGAGTTGACAACTCAGAATGCATCCCAAGACGGGAATTTGTTAGCTGAGAATGGCATGAGAACTAATAAGAATGTTGAACACTGTGGTATCCAAAACAAAGCTTTAAATTCATCTGAAATAGCAAATGAAATAGAGCATAATATACTGGGAACAGAAGGAAATGGGGAACATCAGTTTGATCCTTCAACAGAAGAAAGTCACTTGACTATTGTAAACGAATTAGAAAACAGTATTTTGCAGGAGTTAGGTAAAGGGACACAAGAATTTATGGGTAATGGACTTTCCATATCGGTTAAATCAGTAGACAATACTGAAGAAAGAACTTCTTGTTTTGAAAGAAATACTGGGAACATGACAGAGCATGAAAGGCAGCAGATAGAGAGGGACGCTTTAGCGGATGCCTCACTTATCCTATTGGATGATAAAGACACCGAGGAAGGGGAAATTCTTGACGATGGAGTATTTAGTAGCCAATTAGATGATATATTACTTGAAGGTTCTATGGTACTTGAGGAAAGGAAGGTAGATGGGTATATAGAGCATGGAAAGTTGCAAATAGAGAAGGATACTGTAGCAGATTTCTCACTTGGGATATTGAACGATAAAGAGACTGAGGAAGGGGAAATTCTTGATGGCTCTACATGCCAATTAGGCAACACGTATCTGGAAGATTCTATGGTGCTTGAGAAAAGGAAGGCAGATGATGAACAGATTCCTGGAGACCATGGTAGGCAGAAAGTGTTTGACAAAAAATGTAATGAACAAAAGGTGGCAGATAGTAATGATATGCTATTAAAAAAAGAGCAAGTGAAGTTAAAAAAGAGTGATGGGAAGGGGGGAAAATATTCTGGGGTGGATGGTAGCAAAATGTTGAATGTTAGTAAACGACTATCTGTAGATGGAAAGGAAGTTAACAATTTCAATGGAAGTAGTAACTTCCCATTAGCTGATCGAAATTCTTTTGGACGTTCTCAAGCTGCGACGGAGAATCAAGAAAATACATCTATGGAGAAGGTATAATTCACCACTATCTTCAACTATCACTGATTTGATAAATTAATCAGTCTCTCCCTAATTTGATTTGAGGATTGTAATTTTCCTTTTTTTCTCTTTTTCTTCCCTTTGTTTTTTCCTTTTATTTTCGTTTATTCCATAATTTCCCTTCCTTATGTAACTAACTTATTTTCTATTTCAAAATGATGAGTTGTACGATGTAAATGATATATTTGGTTTCTGGTTGTACATGGCAGAAAGCTAAAGTGGGTGATAAAAGAAAGCGTTCTACGACAAGTGAAAGAAAAGCAAGGAAAAAGGTATTGACTTTTTCTCTTTATCTGTCCATGTTTCATAAATATTACGCAAGTATGCCAAAGAATTAGGCTTCTAAATAACTTGAATGATTCAAAATGTTTGGTTGGATTACATGCATTTTTATTTATCCAACTGAAGGCTCAATTTAATTATTATCTCAATTGTAAAGTATTTGTTTGATTTTAATGTTGCAGCTGAGGGAGAGAAAGAAACGGGCAGAAAAAAACAAACAGCTAGGTGTTAAGAGATTGAAACTGCCGCCAATTTCAAAACCAAAACCTGTGAGATATTGCAATTACTATCTCAATGGAAGATGCCAGCAGGTAGTCCTATTCTCAGTTGTCTCCTGTTGTGGTCCATTCTACATTTGAAGATGTTTTCAATTATTATTTCTATATTATGTTCGCTCTTGCTGCAGACTCTTTGCTACATATCTCTTTTTCTTACACAAAACCCTTTATTCGAATCCATTTCTGAGCATGGGAAAAATCATTGAGAATTGTATCATATTAAATAATTATCTAAATTTGTAGCATAACTCTCTCTTACTTTCAAATGGTCAATATTAATTTTTTGTTAGTCTAGTCTTATTTCAATACATGACTTCGCATGTTCCTGTTGTTCTGTGCTTGTCTTAGCTAGCAAACTATTGCTTTGTTATTTCAGGGGGACTCGTGCAAATTTTCACATGATACAACTCCGTTGACAAAATCCCAGGTATAGTCGTTCACCCTGTAATTTTATGTTTCCTGGTAATTATTTCTTATTTAATTGTACACACTCAGACACTTGTTAAAGTCATCTATATATGTTGGTGTATATGTGCCTGTCACTTTACCTTAGAAAACAATGGGACATGGTTGGATTCAGGTAAATAGATAAAAGAAAGCAATGTCTAGTACTCCTTTGTGGATAGGTTTCATTATTACCAATAGAGACTTGTTCCCTTCACTTCTAAAGTCATTTTATTTATGCATGCAGTATGCAATAAGTATACAGAAAAGTATGTCTCATATTTGTACCTCCTATGTCAATGTCATTGTCACCAACAGAACTCTGATATGTTTAGCTTGCCACACGTGGTTTATTGTGGGACTTTTTTTTTTTTTTTTTTCAGACTTGAAACTAGTGGTTTATGGACAAACTAGTGAAGATCCGTATATTGCCAAGGGATAGAATTGTTTATTGGTGATTCCTAGCCATTTGACTTGTTTTAAAAATAAGCTGACACTGGAAGCAATTTTTGTTTACCATGCTCAAATACAATCATCAAATTATTAAGTTTGTCCTTGCTTTGTAGAACAGTCAAATAAATATATTTGTTGTTGGATTCAAAAGTGTACAAGGCATCTTCGTATGTAAACATGAAAATTTAATGTTCATATTCATAGGTCAAAGAAATGTGTAAAATTAAGAATGTGTGCACAATTAGGCTAAGTGACTTTTTGATATAATTGAGGTATCAACACGATTCAAAATTCTCAAATTATTTTTCTTAAAACTCTATGATATGAACAATTTTTTCCCTTGATGTTACAGTATAGATGAATGCGGTGCACCTACTCTATAGATGGTTATAGTTTTATATATTCTTAAAATATGCAGAGGCACAGGCTTTGCTATCTTTTATATCAATGTAATTAGTTCATCTATCTACAAGAAGTTTCAGATCCCATTAATATTCAAAACTTATCGTTTGATCAAGGACTTCTTGAGCATGTAATGACATCAATTCATTCTGGTTGGAGTGGAAGCTTTATGAGGCTACCTTTGTTTTTTTTGTTCTATCCTTTTCTTCTGATTCGTGTTATTATATCAGCCATGCAAGTTTTTGGTCCAAAATGCCTGTTTGAAAGGAGATGAATGCCCATTTGATCATCAACTCTCAAAGTATCCCTGCAATAATTACAAGTCAAATGGCTATTGCAACAGAGGAGATAACTGCTTGTTTTCGCACAAGGTACTTGCTCTACTCTTTCTTACTTTACTGAGCTTCTGGTTATTAGGTGAGAAAATTATTATTTTCTTGAGAAAATAGGAAAGTTTTGTGTTTGATTGCCAACATTTTTTTGGAGAATTTTTTTTCTGAACTCCCTTATTTTCTTCCCCAAATTTTCCCACCTATAGAGGTGAGAAAATATAATTTTCTCATCAGAAAATCTTAGTATTATTGATAGCGTTCATGTTTGTATTCAATAAAACATCTTATTTTCCATTCTCTTTGCCTCGTATGAATGTGAAAGAATATTTTCTCAATCAACATTAGGCTAGGAGAGTGGTATGGGAACTGAAAGTACCAAGCTCGAACCTAAGTTTGAGTCACACTCGAAGCATGGTGTTGGCCACAATTTCTATGGTGTTTGTGGCTGTGCCCAAGGGGGATTAGTTGGGGTGGGCCCCTGATACCTCTGCTCTCAAAATTATAAAAATAAAAATAAAAAAAATTCATGTATAATTGAACAACCATGAGAAAGTTCTTTAAAAAAATTGTTTAAGATATTATTTCTCGAGAAAATTACGTTTCTCGATAAAACTTTTCTCAGCTATTAAATAGGTCCTTAATGAAAACAAAATGAAATTCCCATAATACTTCTTAATGCTTGTTCCACTGATATTCGGTTATCTCCACAGATTTCACAAGAATATAATTCCCCTCAAGCATCAAATGGCAACCAAAAGGAGCTAGAGACTTCATCTAAGCTACCTCGTACAGATTCAAGGACACCAGTCCAAAGGAATCCGGACAAGAATGCGGCAGAAACAACGCTCAAATCCCAAGCACAGACAGCCAAAGGAACTAGCTTTGCAGGAAGGCAACTAAACAACAATAGCCCTTCCGCTCGGATTCTCAATCTAGCAAAACAAACAACTTTGAGGACACCTTCCTCTGTTGGAAACTCGATCCATGGGCATCCGGGCAAAAACGTGGCAGAATTGGGACTCAAACCACCGGCTCAGACACCCAAAGGAATAAGCTTTCTGTCATTCGGGAAACCATTGTTTGATGATGCCAGTAAGCAGCAGCAAAGCAACTCACCACCCGGAAAGGATAAAGCTTCTGAGAGTTTCAGTGGAAAAAATCAAAGTGAATCAGAGAAGTTTCATAATTCAAATGAGATGCCATGGAAGACACCAGCATCTCCATTTTCTGTGTGTAATTCTTCAAAGCAAGGAGAATTGGAGAGGTCCTGGAACTTAAACGGGTTGCCATTGAAGAAGCCGGTGTTTCAACTCTCGTTGTGTGAATCGAAAAAAGCAATGGCTGAAGCTGAAGCACAAAATAAGAACACGTCGAGCTCGGCGCAGAAGGCTCTCTTGTCAACAATGACATTTGCATCAAAATATCAGTCTCAGATGATGATTGATAGATCTATCAAGTCACCTGCTTCTTTCAGTACTGATATCAACAAGAGTTCATCAAAGAGTAGCAGCAAATCCTTGAGCAGTGGGAGCATTCAAAAAGGATCAATGACTGCTTCTAAGATTTTGCAGGAGTTCTTATTTGGTGGTGGTGATAACAAGAAGGCCTAATTTTCATTTCCCTTAGTAATTTTTTTTTTTGTTTTTTTGTTTTTTTGTATTTTTGTATATTTCTTGGTTTGAAAAAGAAAAGAGCTATCTATAGTTTTCCATGTTTTTTTGAGAATTTTTATGAGAGTTCTAGATTTTGTAAATTTATATAAATAGGCAGAGTCAAATTATATATAAATACCGTGCTAAACCTCAACTTGTTGAAATATATCATATGAACACTTGGCCATTTTAAAATGAGGGAGAATTTGTTTGTAATTTGGGTCTTAATTGGCAGGATCATTCAATATATTTCTTGATTCATGATGTGGTAATGGTGTTTTATCAAACCAACAAGGCGTTGATTCACTGGTTTAAAAAGCGAATTACGAAGTGCGGTTGAAAAGAGATTCATTACAAGTTTAAGTTTGTCTTCGTTCATTTATGTTAGGAGAGATGTCTTTATTTCTGTAAATCTTTAAATCCGTAAAGATTAGTCCGGTCCTAAAGGGAAGGAGGGCACTTGTCTAAATTGGTACAAAGCAAAAGGGTTTATCAAATTGGACTTAATGACCCACAAATGTAACTGACTTTATGAAAATCATTGGATTATATTTTGTGATATGTGATTCAAGAAGAGTACGTCAATTAGAAAATTATATTTATGTAGTTAGGGGTGGTAAAGTGTGTTTGAAGCAGGTTGCTATATTTTGTCCAACCTAGTATAGAAAGGACTCGGGCATTATTAAAAATTAGGGTTGTGTTTGGGCAAAAAAACTTAAGCTCTAATTCATAACTAAGCTGCGTTTGGGCAAGCAATTTAAAAAATTCGGGTTTATAAAACATGGTTTATGTAGGGGTAAAATTGCCACTTTTTGTTATCTTCTCTAAAATACATTACTAATTACAAAGTTTGTCATAAAATTACTTTTGTTATAGTATAATGAGTTTTTTAAAATGTGAATATGATCGTTTAGTCATAAATTTATACAATTATTATTTATATTTTATATTAATAAATATTAACTAATAGTAAGTTTTAAAATTGGGCAACCCAATTTTAAATAGAGTCAGGTTTGGACAAAGACATGTTGCCCTAATTTAAAAATTAGATTAGGTCGAGACACACTATATGTGTGTTAATATAAGGTGTTGCCTAAATCTAATTTTTTGTCACCCTTAAATACAGTTTATCAATTTAATGAGCATAAAAAAAAGAACGTAGTTTTGAAATGGTAGAAATTACATTAAATTTGAGATAATGATAGAGGTAAACGAAGACTTAAACTAATATTAAACAAAAAAAAAATTAGAAAAATATAATTATTTGTAGTATAAAATAATAAATGTTAACTTAGTGATTGATGTAACTAAGTAAAGGAAGTGACTATTTATATAGCTAACTCGTTTGAGAATTGCGTCTTATTTAACTTGTGATTCGAATATAAATTTTTTATATTATAAATTTAAAAATATAAAAACCTTATTTGGTTTAAAAGATTTTAAAAATAATTTTTTATTTTTTTATTAAAAAAATAAATTATTATTTTTTTAATTTTTTTTAAATTATATTATTATTTTTGAATTACGAGCCAAATACGGTAAGTTTTTGTTAAGTTAAATCATTATCAAATAAAAATAAAATAAAGGAGAGGATTGATAATTAATCAAGTAAAATGAAATTATATATATAGATGGATAGACATTGTCTCTAACAGACGGACAGCATTTAAAAACTGTAAAATTTTCAACTTGTAATTGATCTGATTCATGACCCCATTTCAATGTATGTCAATCTCAAATCAAGCATATTTATCTGAAAGAAATTTATTATAAAATGACACACACGTATATATATATATAGAACATTTTCTAAAAAGTGCCCTTTCCAAATCTATCTGAATGTGACACATCTCATTTCCACTTAAAATAAAAAAAAGGCAGAAAACAAAAAAGAATAATGTTTTCTTTTCAAATTTCTCTTCAAGTACAGAGACACTAATCAAATCATTAATATATACAAGGTTGTGAGTTTTACACGTGGCTTTTATATTATATATAATCTACACGTCTTTTATTACATTAAGATAATCATATATAAACATAAGTCTATAAATATCAAAATCATTTTTGGTTTTAAAATAAGGCATTGCAACTTGAAGGCAAGAAGACGCCTACCCAATGTGGTGCAACTTAAATAGTCAGAGTCTGTGCTAAAGGTAGTTGAAAAGTAGAGATGTTAAGATCGAAATTTATACCCATCTTAGTTGCACTCACTTGAATAGAGCCGTCCAATGCCTTTATAGTGTTCAAACATGAATTAGTCTTATCCGAAGGACGAGAAACATCACATGAGAAACAAAAAAAAAGGCAGCCAATAAGGCCCACCTTTTTTTTGACTATTTATTAAAAAAGAGAGTAGCTAGATAGACCCCACTTATAGACTATTTACACCTTAGTCACCAACACAATCCCACCCTAAAACATATATACTCTACCTACCGGAGTCAAAAATACAAAAAATCCTAAACTACCCTTCACCCTAACGTACCCCACCCCCAAACCCTTCTCGGTTTCTTCTTCTTCTCCACCAATTCTTCTATTCTCTTCCAAAACTCTTCCAAAACCATAGCTCTTATCTTCAAAGCCCACTATTTTTATATTTTATCTTAGTTTGAAGAATATTGGTTGTAGGGGAGCATCATTTGGACCTCATTTGGAGCAAATTACCACTCGCCGTTTTCATGCATTTTTCAACGATTGATCTTTTGAATTGGTAAGAAATGCATGGTTTAATAGTTATTTTTTGTTTCTATTCACTTTTATTCATGAAATGCAATATTTATGAGTGTGTTTCGATATATATTTTGCGCGAAAAATAGGTAAGAACGAAGGTCATCACCATAGACGAGCTTCATTCTAGGGTCGGCCACGCAAGACCAACCAATACAAAGTAGGGTCGGCTAGATTTGTACAGGTCGGCCATTCTGGCCGACCCTACTTTGTATAAGTCGGTCTATCAAGGCCGACCCTGCCTGAATTTTTTTTTAAAAAAAATAAATAGTGATTAACTATTTTATTATGTACAAATATATCGAGGACACACAACACTACTTCTACTGAGTAAAGTGAGTCACACGCTCGACCTACGACATCAAAGAGAAGACGTAAGCGTACAAAAATCAATTTACCGGCCATTGCAAATGTTGCACACCAAGAATAACAAGAAAAAGAGTAAATAGATGAGACAAATATGCAAAACACTGACCAAGATAACCAATACACTGAAGAAGATGATAGTTCTCCTGTCTCATTATTGGGAGGCCCTACCGATCCCTCTGTCCTTGCTAGTTTCAAGAATCATATTGCTGTAGCTATATGGGTTGACGAAGTAAGACTTCATCCCTAGTGTACAATAAATCGGTTGTTGATGATTATTTCTTGTTCATATTGACCATTCATATTTGTTTTGATATTATTTTTTGTTTACAACATTGACCTCTACTTAGGTGTATAAATCATGGAGCACAGGTGGTCAGTGGGATCTCGAATGCCACCCCGAGCAAGAAAGACTTCAATCAATAATAAAAGAATATGGGTTGAGTCCCTTGATTGGTTGCTTATACACGCACGCCAACAAGACACTGATTTTTGTGTTTGTGGAGAAATGGCAACCAGAAACGAACTCATGTCACCTTCATTTTGGTGAAATGAAAATTACCCTCGACAATGTTGCTATACTTCTCATCATTCCTGTCACAGACAGATCCGTCTCAGCCATACCAATGGACAACAATGATGCAACCAAATTATTGGTGCAAGGGCTGAGAGTTTCATTCGGTGATGTGAAGGAAGAGCTCAAAAAGGAGAAAGGGCAACACGTGGCTAAGCACTGGTTGAAAGCCTGATTTGGTACCCCCAAGCAAGCAAGCGTCCCCTACCCCCCAATGGAGTGCACGGTGAGGGCATTTATATTATTTTTGCTAGGGTGCACACTGTTCTGTGACAAGACATCAACACGGGCCCCAGTTGCTTATCTTCAATTGCTCATGCAAATGCACATGATTTATACGTACTCATGGGGTGCCGCATGTCTTGCGTATCTGTATCGTCAGCTTGGATGTGCAACGAGGGCCTCAGTTTGTCAGATTGCAGGGTATCTCACATTGCTTGAGGTATATATGCATCATTTCACACTTAATGTCTGTTCTATATCAAAGATGTTTCAATAATGATTTCAATACAAAATATGATAGGGTTGGTTGTATGACCATTTTCTTGTAATTCGTCCTCGTGTCAACCTTTCATATCAATATAATCTGCCACGGCCGCAAATGTGGGCCCCAAAAAAGAGATGGGATTAGCTGAGGATCACGTGGTCACACTGCGTAAGGCACTCGATATGTTACGCCCTCACGAGGTCAGTGACAAAGTTTAAGAATTCAATACAATTTTATTTATAACTATGACTTTGAGTAACATTGTGTTGTTGGTTTAATTATTTATATTAAATTTTTTCAGGTTTATTGGGACCCATACTTTGATTTGAGATAGACTAGACCAATCGCGGAGTTTGCTTTTTTCTTTATGGTTGTATAAAGTGCTTGGACGTTGTGGAACCCTATTATCTTGTAGGGTTCTTCAATATTTAGGCTATGTACAGACAATTCCTCATTGGCCTCTTCGTCCATTAAAAGCAAGTCGGGGTTCATCAGCGGGTCAATACCAAGTGAAGTATTACTATGATTGGATATGGGAGCGATGGGATAACGGTGTACTTTCTGCTCGAGGACGGGGTGAGTGTCTATGCAGTACATGGGATGTGGCTCTGGACTACCTCGAGTGGTTTACATTTATATCTCACTTGATCATTGAGAACCGAACACGTCAGCATCCTGCCAACCCTCAACAAAGATATATGTTTGATGATGATACCACCTAGGTAATAAAGTTTGCATTTCTTTCTTTTTTCTTTATATCGAATTGGATTTATCTGTTATTCACAAGTAATTGTTGATTTGCATTGGAATATATACAACAACGAAACAGACGAGCCCTGGACATCGCATTACAATAGATGTCCATGCTTGAACCAGAAGTAACAGTTCGTAGTTCGAGAATCGCCATAGAGTCAATTGTTGGTGTTCTGTTTAGGCTGAACATCCGTGATGAAGAATAACAGGGGCAGGGGCATGGGCCATCAATTCCAAGGCGCGATGAAGCGGGTCCATTAGGGGGGTTAGAGCATATTCACGCAAGTGGAGAAGACAATAGCTTTATTAGTGTCTGTTTATTGTTTTTTTTTTGCAGGGTGCGAGTACATGTAATGAATTTGTTTGTTGTCTATCATGTATCTTGATACAATTTGTAAAATTTGGTGAATGAAATCTTCTTTATGTTGATATTATTGTGTATGTATTAGCTGTTATTTTTACCTTGGGACGTTGTCTTTATGTCTATGAACATGTCAACATTCGGACCTCGTTTGGGCAGTGGGGTGCCGTACCCTAACTGTACCCCACCCGTACCCCACATTAGAGTTACGAGTAGGGAACGGTACCCCACCGCCCAAACTAACCCAAAATTATTGTAAACATGTCAAAAACTTGATGAAATGTATCTCAATGCATGATGGACGGGGGAAATGCAAAAAAAAACCCTAGAAATATGAGGGTCGGCAGTCGTAGACTGACCTATTTATATTAGGGTCGGTCCTTTTCAACCAAACAAAGAGGCTTTGGTCGAACTTCAAAGACCGACCCTCCTTCACCAGGGTCGATCCTTGATGGCTGACCCTCATATTTTTCATGTTTTTTTCTCATTTTCCCCTTCCATCATGCATTGGGATACATTCCATCATATTTTTGACATGTTTTCAACAATTTCGGGTTAGTTTCGGCGGTGAGGTATTGTGCCCCATTCGTAACTCTAATTTGGGGTATGGATAGGGAACGATACCCCACCGCCCAAACTAACCCGAAATTATTACAATCATGTCAAAAAAATTGATGGAATGCATCCCAATGCATGATGGAAGGGGAAAATGCAAAAAAACTTGGAAAATATGAGGGTCGGCCCTCAAGGACCGACCATGGTGAAGGAGGGCGGTCTTTGAAGTTCGATCAAAACCTCTCTGTTCGGTTGAACATGACCGACCCTCATTTAAATAGGTTGGTCTATGACGATCGACCCTCCTTTAAATAGGTCGGTCTATGACGGCCGACCCTACCTTTTCTCGGGTTTTTTCCCATTTTCCCCCTCCATCATGCATCGAGATGCATTCCATCAAATTTTTGACATGTTTGCAATAATTCCGGGTTAGTTTGGCGGCGGGGTACCAGTCCCCACTCATAAGGTGAACTTTGACATAACATACATATATATATAAAGTGAACAATAATTCAAACATCAAAAACAACATAGTACCATTCGAAAACAACAAATCTGTCTATATCATCAACGTCGAAGTTAATTACATTTTCTGTATCCACATTTCAAAAAAAGAAAGTCTATACATATCCACATCTCCCTATATGTCAACATTTACAAAAAGAAAAAAAAAACATAATTAAACATGTCAACATTTCCAAAAAAACATACATATCTACATATCAACATATCCACATCCCTCTACATATCAACATTTCCAAAAATAAAACAAGTCTAAACATGTCAACATTTCCAAAAAAACATGTTGACATCCCCCTACATATCAACATTTTCAAAATAACTAGTCATCGTCTAAGTCAACTACTACATCTTGTCTATCACCCACATTGCTCGTCACTCTGCTACCATCAACATTGAAAAAAAGGGGGTTTCCCATCCATGTGCCTGTTGTAGTTGGAATCTATGCCAATCTGGCAATAAGGGAGGTATCAGTGATGCAGGGGCAAAAGTAACATGTGGAAAGTACAACATTACAACCATTATTTCCATTATTCTATAATTTACATTGAAACAAAATACAAAAAGAAAACAATTTTTACCTATACAAAGTGGTTATCATTTACGTAACCAATGCCAATCACTCGCCTCAATGGGATTGGTGGAGGTTCGGTTCTGAGGGCAAAAAATGTAAGACTTTGTTGCATAGATAAAACACAAACACGACATTGTATGCTGATGTTATCAACAACCCCATATCTGGAAAAGTCATCCACTTCTCTTGGGGTGCCACAAGGTTTCTACACTATAGAGAACTCATAATCTCTTGAACCCTCTCAACACTACCGAAAAGAGCTATGTAGTGTGCCTCAAACCGTTGTACCTCTCTCAATAAGTCACCTCTGACTTCGCTCCGACAGTTTGTTCCCATACCCATGGACTCAGCAATGACTCGGTACCCACAATGTCCATTAGCCATAACATCTCTGACATGGGCTATGTACTGATGACAACCAGGAGGGAGTTGATCTAGATATCCATGAGATCCATGAGACATTTGCAAGCGTGTCTTGTGGACCTTCCTTGGTTCAACATTCTTTGGTTTGGTCTTTTGCAATGATGAGATTGATGAATGAGTGAAGTATGCAGACAAAACATGCTCAAATGACGAGGGATCTCGTTTTGTAGACCGATCACTCTTCCTCGTCAACCGCCCTTTTGTTTTCTTCTTGTCTACAGGCACAATGAGAGAAGAGGTCGATGAAACAACTATCTATCTAATTTTCTGTACAATTCTAGCTCTTCCAAAGACATCAGAACTATTAAATTTATCCTCAAGTAGACCCAACTCAGCCTTAAAATTGAAATCCATCTCGTTGTCTTCTACTTTCACAAGAGTAAGATCTAGCTTTTTCTAATGGGCATCCACATAAGTTAGAGGTATGGGCACGCTAGATTGCTTACACAAAGCAAGCTCGTGTGCACATGGCAATCCATGTGTTCTACGTACCACACATCCACATAAATTTCGGTCTAACTCAACACTCTCAACACGAGCTAACTCCTCCGATATCTTGTCTAGTGCAACTTTAGAGATGAACCCACACAAATGCATGAGTGTAGAATCTTAGAAGTGATACTGAACAATAATCAAGCTTTTTTCAAATGATGACTTGATCTCTGTGTGTTGCAAAACCAACATTGTATTGATTGCAGTTCATGATGTCTCGAAGTTGCCTTGAGAAGACCCTAAAGTTTTCTTCAGCTTGGAATGTGCACTCTCCATCCTATTGGTTGTAGTATAGCTAAGGTGCATAAATTGATCCATCCACGCCTTCACAAATCTTTCCTTATGAGGTACCAACCAAGTTGTATTGATGTACGTAATAACCTCAGGGTACTTAGCATACTCTTAAAATAATATATTTTTCTGACGATTGTATTCATCCACTGTATTAGAAAAAACCAATTCATTCCACTTCCTCATAAAAGCTTCAAAGTCCTCGTTCTTTGCAAACTTGTTCTTTGAGTTGGCCAACACGTTCTTGTTTATGTGCCATGTACATAGCAAATTCATTGTATCAGGGAACACACATGAAACAACATTCATTAAAGCCAAGTCCCTGTCTGTCATAATTATCTCGGGAAGAGACCACTCATCCAACAACTCCCTTAATTTTTGTAGTGCCCACATGTAATTTTCTTTGTTTTCAGATGCCAAATACACAAATGCCATTGAAAATGTCATATCCGTCGATGTGACACCAACAATCTCCAGTAATGAAAATCTGTACTTGTTCGTCTTGTATATATAGTCCATCAGAAGCACATATGAGAAACACCTCAAAAGATCCATTGAAACAAGATGAACCCAAAATATATATTCAACAACATCAGTGCCTTCTTCGCACTTGTGCTACTCGACGTACTTCTCTTCGTCTAACTTGTGCAACAGTTGTTGCATCTGAGATCTGCCTCCATATTCCAACAACCTTTGCTTCTATCTGGCATTGTATATTGTCTTCAGTGTCGATGCATTACTGACACTTCTTTCCTTTAAAGTCATCAATATGTTTTTTGGTCGGGCATTACTCTTTGACATTTGTACCATGACTTCTACTTCATCATTATTCAACCTTCTGGTGTATGAGTGTCCTTCAAAGTACTTCGCAGTGGGGTGGTTATGGGTGCCACATGAAACTTTTAGCGTCTACTCACCATCCCAAGGATTCTTGCCATTTAACAAGAAAGGGCATCCACACCTCTTTGTGCCAGTTTGACTTTTGTTTGCCTTCTTACCAACATAAGATTGTTGAGTAATGGATCTATGATGACCATATCTCTCACAAGCAAAATTGACCCGGGCTCGCTTACCATTACCCCCAGCATCTGAGTTTCAGATTATGATCACTAAAACATTTCTCCAAGAAACAAGTTCATCTCGTGTACTAAACTCCCTTTCGGGGGTGAACTGTTATGTGTAATCAATGACCATTGCAAGTTCTTCACCTTGAAATTATGTAAAATTTTATAATTAGACAATAAATAAAACAAATTGTCATTAACAACATCTAATACACCCAAATGCATAAAATAACAATTGCATGCACAAAAATTTGGATAGGTGTAATAAATGGAAGGGTTGGCCAATTAGGGCCGACCGTTGTACGGTAAGGTTGACTTATTTTGACCGACTATAATCGATAAAGGTCGGCCCTATGTGGTCGACTCTCCTATACAACGCTCGGCCTCGCAGGGTCGACCTTCAACTCGATTTTTTCGAAAAAAACAGTACCATTTCCATTCGCTCACAACCAAAACTTACCTCTCCTTGATGTACGTCGTCACGAGAACAATTTTCTTTGGCCATATTGATTGAAATGTGTTGATGATGTTATTTTTTGAATGATTTAACCTAGAAAATTAAACAATCATCCATTCAACATAACATCCAATAAAACCGTTGAACATTGAAGAAAAAACCCTTGCAATAGTTTGCTTACAGCGATTACGCCGTGTAGAGAAATGCAATGGCGTTGCTTAGGCATTGGCGTTGGAGAGAAGAAGAAGAACTGGTAGTGTTGCCGTTGGAGAGAAGAAGAAGACAGTGGGGTGAGAATATGAGTATTTTTATTTTTTATTTTAAACTAAATTTGATTGAAGGTATTTTAGGGATAAGCAAAAAAATGTGGACCGGGGTGTAGATGATCCATAAGTAGGGTTCATCTAGCTGCTCTCTTAAAAAAAGATGAGCGTAGCCTTTGATAATAAAATAATATTACAATCTACATCTCTAATCCTCTATCCATTTATAGAAAAGGCAATTCTAGCTATTTATTTATTTATTTTATTGTTATTTTATATGGTGTAGATCTTTAGACATTATTATAAGAAATGCCATGAAAAAGCCCTCCATTGCTTCACCTAACTTATTGGAAAGGGTTTAAAATAAAATAAAAAAACTTATTAGATAGAAATCATAGAATAATTAATCAATTGTTTTTTTTTCCAGGTTGTCTTTTATTTTTTTTACCCGTTATTGTTCTTTAAAATACTAAAAAATTATTTTCAATTTTAAAAATGGTTGTTAATAAATAATTAAAAAACACACACTAGTTAATTTTAAGAATAGATAAATCATTAGTTTTTTCAAAAAATTGTGCCTAAAATTCTTTTTTCTTATTAGTATATTTTATTTAAATAAGTAAAACTTTATTTTAAATTTGAAACTTAAATTTTTTTAATAAATAGCAATTGACTTCCAGCTCAAGTGGTCATTGTACTTCTCACTACACTACTAGCCTATACCTCATTGTGTTCGCCTATCGGTTTGCTGAATTGACTGTTAGTCGTATTGGGTTCAATGTAACCTTTGAACACCCGTATGTAACCTTAAAAAATAATTAATAAATAATTAAAAAACACACACTGATAGAGTAGATATCTATGTCTTAGTTTGTTAGATTGTTGAGCTAGGCTGTTAGACAAGTAATGTCTAGTCCTGTAACATTATGACACGTGTATATTGCTGGTGGTTCTTGTAACTGATAAGTGGACGAGTTCATGTACTCTCAAATGTATGTAAGGATGATAAACTCTATAAATACAATGAAGATCGATCAGATTTGCGTTGGCCTGAAAACATTTTCCTATTTCTTGAAACTTTCTATTTCGTCTTTTGATAGGGTATCAGAGCCTTGAGGAGACGAAAATCCATGGCTGCATCCTGTGAAAACTCTAGAAACTTTGGATCAATGAATCCATTTTTGAATTCGCTAAGTGCGTGTCTCTCAGTGAAGGTTGACATGAGCAACTTCCTATTGTGGAAGTCACAAGTTCTTCCAGCAGTGACTGGACACGAACTTGATGACGTTCTTTTAGGAACAACCAAATCACCAGATCCAGTTTGTGAGGATGGATCTATAAACCAGATTTTGCAATCTGGAATCGGAATGATCAATTGTTGTTGAGTTGGTTACGATCAAGCATGACAGAAGGAATTCTTGGATCGATTGTACACTACCACACCACTGCATCAATGTGGGAGGCATTGGAGCAATCTTTCTCAAATCAATCCAAAGCCAAAATTCTATAGTTAAAAGCCCAGTTGCAGACAACAAGGAAAGGAAATCTTTTTATCTCCGACTACTGTGACAAGATGAGATCAATATTTGATAACTTGATCTCTGTCGGATATTAGACAGATGAACTTGATCTAGTTTTTGCGTTGTTAAATGGACTAGGTTTAGAATATGATTCTGTGGTTGTAAATCTAAATTCAAGAACTGAATCCCTAACGATGGAGGAGGCTCAAGCAATGTTGCTAAGTCATGAAAGCAAAATTGAATGAATTCACAGTGAGAATGATGCTACTCTGAAGATGAATGCAAATCTATGTACAAATGTGATGGAAAAGAAATCAAATAGTCCAAGTTTTAGTGGCGGTGGAAGAGGAAATGGCCAAGGAAATGATGGTTTTTCATCTCAAGGAGGCCAATCTGGAAATTTTGGTTGGAGAGGTCGCCACAGTGGTTGAGGTTATGGAAGTAAACTGGTGTGTCAAGTCTGCTTCAAAATAGACCATTCTGCATCCATATGCTATTACAAATTTGATCGAAATTATCAAACTCCTCAAATCAAGGACCTGCCAAATCTACACAAGTTTTTAATCATGCACTTGCGATATATATTACATCTCCAGAAGTTCTTAACAACTCCGCCTGGTATGCTGATAGTGCCGCGACGAATCACGTCACTACAGATTTCAACAACATGAGTTTGGTTTCAGATTATAATGCTTCAAAACAAATTGTTGTTGGCAATGGTAAGAAGTTAAACATTTCTCATGTTGGCTCTTCTTCTTTACCAACAAATTCTAATCTATAAGTACTTCAATCTGTGCTTAGAGTTCCTGAGATCACAAAAAATTTGATAAGTGTATCCAAGTTAACTAGAGACAATAATGTGTTTGTCGAATTCCATTCTAATGTTTGTTTTGTGAAGGAAAAGGTTACAACTAAGGTTTTAATCTAAGGAGTGCTTAAATATGGGTTATACTCACTCGGTTATGCTAATTCACAATCGTTTTGCACACAATCTAATGGAGGTGTGTTTTCTGCTGAATCTTTGAGTTGTGAGTCACTGCGTGATGATGTAAGTTGTGCTTCATTTTCTTCTATTGCATCTATATTGTTGAATAAGTCAAGTGGTTCATGTTCCTCTGTAGTATGTGATACTCAATCTGAAAATAAAGATAATGCTTCTCAGTTTATTTTTTCTGCCACTAGAATGGATGTGTGGCATCATAAATTGGGCCATCATATGGCCAAAATTGTCTCTAATATACTTCGAAAAAATGATATCAAGATCACATCCGATGATCTCACCTTTTGTGGTGCTTGTCAAAAAGGAAAAAATCATGTGCTCCCTTTTTCACTTGCTAAAACCAAGTCATCTCAGGTTCTAGAGCTCATTCATACGAATCTTTGGGGGCCGACACCGTTATCTTCTAAGGAAGGGTATCGATACTATATTCATGTTATTGATGACTATAGTAGATTTACATGGATTTATCCTTTAACATTAAAGTCTCAAGCATTTTCTACATTCTTGTCATTTAAAAAATGTGTTGAAAACCAATTTGAAACTAAGATAAAGGCTGTTCAATCTGATTGGGGTGGTGAATTTTGGTCGTTTAAGTCATATTTGGAAAGTGAAGGAATTAGATTTTAGTACCCTTGCCCTCATGTTCATCAACAAAAAGGTTGAGCGGAACACAAACATCGTCACATTGTTGAGACAGACCTCACGTTGTTAACACATGCCTCTATGCCTATGGAGTATTGGTGGTATGCTTTTCATATGATTGTTTTTCTTATATATAGATTACCTACTCCGGTGTTAACTAATGTTTCTCCATATCAAGTGTTATTTCATTCTCCACCTAATTACAACTATCTAAAGTCTTTTGGATGTGCTTGCTACCTGCATCTTCGACTTTATAACTCGCACAAGCTACAATTTTGCACCGACGTGTGTGTATTCTTGGGATATTGTAGTGTGCATAAAGGATATATTTTTCTAGACTTTTTCGGCCATCTTTGCATATCTAGGAATGTGGTGTTCAATGAAATCATTTTTCCTTTTGCTTTGGGGTTTCCTCAAGCTTCTCCAATGAGTTCACCTGCTCAACATACAAGTTCAACATCATTCTCAATTCCAACCACTCAATCTGCCACAGAAACAACACCTTTTCAGATTGCAGCACACTAACATCAACCTGGACAGTTTTCTACATCAACATCTCAGTCACCATCTTCTGAAACTTCTAGCTCCACTGAAACCCCCACTGCTCCAGCTGAAACTTCTAGTCCTGCTACAACTTCCATGGCTTCCCCTGATGTTGTTGCTGCACCAACATCCATATCTGCACATCAAATGGTGACTCGGTCGAAAAATGGAATTTTCAAGCCAAAATCATTTGTTGCCACCAATTATCCACTGTCTATTTCTCCATCTCCTGCTGAACCCCCCTCTGTATCTGAGGCTCTTGCCGTTCCTTACTGAAAGTATGCCATGAAGTTAGAATTTTAGGCCTTGTTGAAGAACAACATGTGGGATCTTGTTCCATTTCTTCCTTTTATGAATCTGGTTGGTAGTAAATGGGTTTTCAAGACCAAGCTCAATGCCAATGGTACTGTTCAATGCTACAAAGCGAGGTTGGTTGCCAAGTGGTTTCATCAAACTCCTGGCATTGACTACACCGAGACATTTAGTCTGGTTGTTAAGCATACAACAATCCAGTTGTTTCTTGCTATTGCTGTATCTAAAGGTTGGGATGTTTGTCAACTAGCGTCAATACTGCCTTCTTAAATGGGCATCTTTCTGAAACAATATATATGCCACAACCAGATGGTTTTGTTGATGAATCCAATCCAAATCATGTTTGTCCACTTAAAGAGGAGTTGTATGGTTTAAAACAGGCGTCGAGGGCCTAGTTCGATAGGCTTCGAACTACTTTGGTGTTGTGGGGTTTTACTCACACTAAATTAGACCATTCTCTATTCATCCTTAGAGATGCTACTTGAATAGTTATTCTCTTTGTGTACGTTGATGATGTCCTGCTAACAGGAAATGTTGCACAATTTATTTTGTCTTTGGTTCATAAACAAAATTCTACATTTGCTTTGACCATGGTTTGAAAATTCGGTATTTTTACCCCATCGAACTAGTGTTGATGAAATGTAAGAAAAAACATGCAAAAAATGGCCAAAAAATTCAAAAAACCGGCGAGATTCGTAAAAAATTACCAACTTCGGCGAAGTTTAAAAAAATTTTGTGATTTGTAACTTAACAATGCAAAAAGTCGACAAAAATGTCAACATTTCGTACGAAGAATCTCTGTGCTGCACTGAGATTATTCGTACGAAATATTCTCGCGTGCGATTTTAAAACAAAAAAATAAAAAATAAAAAAGTAACTCGCGTGATCTAAAATCTGCTTCATTTAACCATTTCATAAGCACAAATAGAGATTGAAGGAGAGATTCGAAAAAGAGTTTGGATTTTAAACTTGAAAGGAGTAAAAAGAGGATTAGAAGAAGAAAGAAATACCTCACTACGGCGATGACGATGACGAGTGTCTTGAGTTGCAGCATGGTTGACGAGAGAGAAGACAAGAACAGAGACGAGGTGACGACGACTTCAAGCTGGTGTGTTGCAGCGGCGGGCAGCCGGCAGAAAGGAGCGAATAGCCGATTAGGGCTTTCGTTGAGACAACGACAAAAAGAAAACGATAGGTTAAGGTTTATCTTTTGGATTTTTTTATCTTAACGGTTAGTTTTTTTTTTCTTTTGAGAAAATATATATATATATATATATCAAAGTTAAACTATATAAATTATTAATAATTATAAGCTTTTATTATATATATTGTATATATACTATATCGTATTAACATATATGTTAATATATATCTGTGTGTGTATTTATGTATGCATGTATGTTACATATATACACATATGCATTAATATATATATATATATATGTATGTATTAACATATGTATATTAACACATATAATACAAACTTATATATAATATACTATATATATATGGTAACATATATATACTAATATAAACATATACGTTAATTTATATATATATATATATATATTAACACATATAAGGTTTATACATATATATGTATATGTATTTTATATATAGTATAGTAACATCTATATATATAACATTGATCTATATACTATATGTATATAAAATATACTTCTGTCCTCCCCTCAATCAAATAAGACTTTTCTGTCCTGGACTTTCCTTGGATTGTTCTTAATTCTCAATTGCTACTGCTGGAGCAAATTCCCCCGTTCCCCCGTTCCCCCGTTCCCCCGTTCCCGCATCTAAACCATCCATTCCTGCATCTCCATCTCTCGCGAGGAGACACTTTTCATATCTAATATATATAACATTATATATATATAACATTATATATATATAACATTGGTCTATATAGTATATTATATATATGTTTTTTTTAAAAAAAATAAAAAAAATTGTTATATACATACTATATATACATTGATCTATTACTTATTAGTATATATATAATATGATATACTATATATATAATATGATATACTATATATAATATTGATCTATATAGTATATTATATATACATTGATGTATTAATTATTACTATATATATAACATATATAACATTTATCTATATAGTATAACATATATATGTTATATATACTATATATACATTGATATACATGTAATACTATACTATATATATCTAATATACTACATATAATTTATATAACATTGATCTATTAATTATCATATATATATATATAACATCTATATATATATGCTACCATATATATATATACACACACTAATATAAACATATGCGTTAATTTATATAATATAGTATATATTATGTATACACTATATATATTAGCATATATATATATATATATATATATATATATATAATATAATATATAATATAATATAATACAAACATATATATAATAAAATATAATATATATATATATATATATATATATATATATATATATATATATATATATATATATATATATATATATTGTATACTATATAATATTAACATATATGTTAATATATATATAGTATATAATATTAATACATACGTTAATATAAATGATATGATTGGTATTAACATGTTTTATATTAACATTACTTTGCTGAAATTGGACTACATACAGGTTGAAGAATTTGTGCATATTTAGTTTTAATATGAATCATGAACCTCAAAAACGACTCGATATTGTATGGATGCATGGATGCATGGAGAACCTGTTGATGGGAGTAGGCAAAAGTCAAGATGTAAATATTATAATCACGTGAACAAATCTGGTGGAGTCATTAGATTAAAACAACACTTAGCAGGTGACTTAAAAAATGTAACAAAATGTAAGGAATGTCCAAGAGCCGTTAGCGAAGAAATACAATTGTCCCTACGTGGAAAGGTATAAGAAAAAATTGAAAAGGAAAAGAAAAGAGAAGCATTTACAGAAGCTCTGCAACAACCACCGCGTAGCTGTGATGTTGATGATTCATACATCGACTATCGTCTTGATTGTACGACAAACTATAAAAAGGCGCAACATAGATTAGCAGTAAGAAGCTCTATTGCTGATTGATGGGATGCTGAACAACAATGGAGAATGAATATGATGAGACAAGACTTTGGTTCATCATTTCAAGAGATAGGAGGTAGTTCATCACGACGTGATAATATCAGGCAAGACCCACAAGGGCAACAAAAGCGTGGGGGTGGCCTTTTGCGCACAACAAGTGCAAGGCAACCGGGTCCCCCGTTAGACACTGATATGTTTTCTAAATCTAATTCTAGACAAAAAAAAGCTTAGAAAAGCTTTTGGGGGTGGAAGCGTTAAAAAAAGTTTAAACAAAATGATATTTTAATTTTTTTTTTCTATAACAGTATCCCGACAAGTGTTGCTACTGACAATCCATATTACCAACTAACCATCAATGAAATTGCAAGGTTTGGACCAAGTTTCAAGGAGCCTTCAACATATGAGCTTACGCATTGATTACTTGATGATTAGTATAATGAATTGCAAGACTATATTAAAACATTGAAGAAGAGTTTGTCACAATATGGTGTGATAGTAATGTGCGATGGTTGGACAGGGCCAACTAGATTGTCGATAATAAATTTTATGGTATACTGTGACGGAAAAACAATTTTCCATTAATCTGTTGATGTCTCAACAGAAAAAAAAAAAGATGCAAAATTCATTTATCAGTTGATGAATAATGTTGTGAAGAGCATAGGCAAAAAATACGTTGTCCAAATAGTCACGGATAATGGATCAACATTCGTAAAGGCGGAAAAAAAAATGATGGAGAGATACAATCTCTTTTGGACATCTTGTGCTGCACATTGCATCGATTTGATGCTAAAATATATGGGAAATAATCAGTTGATTAGAAAAGTTGTTGATCAGGCCAGGAAAATCACAAATTATATTTATAATCATCATTGGGTGTAGGCCTTAATGAGAGAAAAATGCGGGGGTGACAGAATTCGTCCAGGGATTACTCGGTTTGCCACCAACTACATTGCTTTAAGAAGCGTTCTTAAAAAAAAACAAGGTTTAAACGAAATGTTTGCATCGAGAGAATGGGCAAACTATGCCCATAATAGAACTCCATATGCAAGAGAGGCTGAAGAAATAATAGCTAGAACGAGTTTTTGGGATGATGCAAGGCATGTAGTGAACTCTTTAGATCCCATTGTGAAAGTGTTGCGGATGGTTGATGGAGATTAAACATCGACAATGGGATCATTATATGAAGCCATAAGGTTAATGAAGGAAACAATCAAAGCTACGGCTCCTCGTTCATACAAATGGATTCTAAAAATTATTGAAAGAAGATGGACGAGCCAACTTTGTCACCTACTTCACCAAGCAGGTATATCTTTGAAAAAAAGTTTATAACATATTAAATGTATATTATAAATTAATGCGATTAACTATATTTGTTAATATTTTCAACATATTTCTTGAACCCTCTGTATCAATATAAGCATCAAATTGGAACAAGTTCAGATTTGGTAGATGCATTAAACCAAGTCATTGCAAAGTTATTGTCTGAAGGTGGTTAACAAGCACAAACATTAAGTGAAGTAAGATATGATTACATTATAATTTTATAACTATATAGTGCGTCATAACTTCTTTAATTGAGGTTTATATGGTGTATATTTATTCTTTGTAGTTAAAATTCTTTCGAGATGCAGTGGGATCATTTGGGTTACCAGCAGCTTAAAGGGGAATAAAAAATACGCAGCCAGGTGATAAAATCATATTATATGTTTTAATATCATAATTTTTTTAAATTCTAATATTTATTTATTTTTTGTCTCTTTTTTTTTGGCAGCTGAATGATGAAATTTATATGGGAGCTTCGCCCCTAATTTAAAGGTACTTGCTATAAAAATATTGTCACAAACTGCATCTTCTTCAGGCTGTAAAAGAAATTGGAGTACTTTTGGGTTGATTCACACCAAACAAAGAAATAGGTTGGGGCACGAAAGGTTGCAAAAGTTAGTGTTTGTTCACTATAACATGAGACTTCGTGCAAAAAATATAAGGACAAATACGAAACTTGGTCTTCTTGAAGATCCCATTGATTTGACATAAATTTTTTAGAAGAAGGAGATGAGAATCCCTTGTATGAGTGGATTAAGGATGCAAATCAACCTTTGATGGATGAACCAAGAGGTAAACCAAGTCCGTACATTGCAGTAGAGATGAGTGTTGATGTTGATGAATTTATGGCCACAAAAGTTAATGTCCCAACAACAGGGTATTCAATATCATCAATTAGTGATAGTGAGGCTAATGGAGATGATGACAACAACAATGATGGCCATGATGATGACTCAACACAAGCACCAGATGACAATGACGATGATGAAAATGATGATGATGATGATGATGGCGATGGCGATAGTGTGGGTGGTGGAGCATGTAATACCCCTAAATTACACCAAAAAAAAAAAAGAAATTCGGGCTCGCCCGAACTTTTGGGTAGAAACCCGAACGTTCAGGCATTCCTTTTTCTATAAAAGGAACCCCCCCTTTCATTTTCACACAATTCCTCTCTCTTCTCTCTTGCTATCCTTGTTGGTTCATCACTCTCATTGTAATTTTCTCTCTCCTCTTTTTGAGACTCTCCTCGCGGTACAAGGCGGTTCTGCTCAGGAAGAGGCACCAGTTCTAGAATGGAGTTTTATCTAAAGGTGAGGAATGAAACATAGGTTTGCGTGTCTTATGACTTTTATTAAAGTTTTCATTCATTTATCATTATGTCTATTATCCATTTACACTGCATTATTATGTATAATGTTCATACATGCCATACTGATGCCTGTATACTTGGAGTTCATGTATTACACTGTTACTACACCGAATTAGTGGTCAATTTAACTCAATTAGAATTAGTCTTTTCCTCAGTAACTTTGAATAGTGAACAGGAGGCAGCTTGCTGCTTTAGAAGATTGGTATTTAAGCAGACCTTTTGTCTCACCTCTCAACTGGAGACTGGTCTGGTTGGTCTTATTTAAAAACTATCTGCTTGTACAAATGATACCAGACATGCTAACAACGCACGTGGTGATGTTGACCTTGATAAATATCACTAGACGTTGCCAAATTCTGTCTAACATTAGTAAAGACCGCACCTGCTCATGCATAATTATCATACATAACCACCTAGGGACGTAAGTGACTTGTGATCCACAAAATAGTGATTGGAGCAATGCTCACTATTTTGATTTATAGAATAGTTATTGGAGCAATGCTCATTATTCATGATGTTTTCCCGGGAGAGAGACGTACAATGAGAACTCGGGATTACCAGGGAAGGGACATCTGTACGAGAATCTAGGGTTATGTACGATCACAAAACCATTACGAGACGGTGTCATGCATTCATACATGTTGTACTGTTTATGATGCTATGTTGTGCATATGTGATGTTTGATTATAAAGTCTTCTTTATTAATTGTCGTATTCATGAACTATTTTACCCACTGGGCAATATCTTACCCTGTTGTAAACCATTTTTACAGGAGACTAGGGTGGATTGGGTTGAGGTTTTTGAGCCCACATTTTGTTCTCCTTGTTTATTTATAAGGAGATTTTGAGAGGATGTTCCCTCAATTATATTTTGTACAAAAATACATTCTGAAATTAATGAAATTAGATTTGTATTTAATTGTGTACATGCGCACTTGGTAACTGTTATGATGCATTCGCGCTCCGCCTGTGAGTGTTCCACTGGTTTAGGTGCGACCGGGCGGGGTGTGACAAAGCATAACAACAATGAAGTCAGGGTCAGAGGCAACAACAAAGCCAGGTGCAAATGAGTCCATTTACTTGAGAGAGTCAATATGATCATTATATGCAGGATGTTGACCATGGATCTCGTCCATCATCAATACATAGACAAACATATGGACGTAAAAGGCGCAGCCATACGTCTGGATCAAAACATACAAATATTCATAATATTGAGTTGGCTATGGGAAACGTGAGCATTGAAGGTGACACTGAAGCCACATCATTACCATCATCATCATTATATAACTACCCAAAACATCAACAACAAGATTACGATAATAATGAAGCCATGTCATCTCACGGGAGCTACAGTTGGAATCAACAAGAAAATATTAGTATCAAGCCAACGGGGTGAATAATGCCAGATGAATATCAAGGCAACATTTCTTCTGAAAGGACATCAATGCCACGTGATGTAAGACCAACTGGACGAGTCTTGTCCTATGAGTATCAAAGTGATTATTCCCGTGATCACAACTATGGTGGCGTAAAGCCTACCGGATGGACTGAATATCAAGGTGTTGGTTCACCAAACTCTTCATATGTTCACTCATTTAACCCACAACCATATACATATTCCGATGGAAGAGATTTTCATTGTGATCCTGCTTATCCACGCTTGAGAGTATTAACCAGAGTTGACCTACAGATGTACAAGAAGTTTGTTGATGAATACAAAAACTATTATTACAGCATGATGTCATGACATCAATACTGTAATTATATTGAACAACAATATTTCTTAGGGGGATCAACTGAAAGTGGAGAGGAAGAAGGATGCCAGTCAATATGGATATAGGTTTGTATTTGTAAAAGACTTATCAAGTCTTTGTACTTGGGTGACATATTCTATCTTGAGTGGTGGGTTTTCCATCTCTAATTGGAGTAGGAGTGGAGTTGTTGTTTGTAGGGCCTTGGGTGTCCTTTGAGGTGGTGGGTGTTGGGGTTCTTCTATCCATGTTGGTCTATTGACTTTATATTTTGGTGGGGTTATTTTTTTTGTTGTCCTTGTGCTTGTGGAGTATGTCTCATGGTGTAATCTTCGCACTAGTATTTTTTTTTTAATTTTTATAATAAAGTGAAAATGCATTATATTTTAACTAATTTCAATCAATTAGCTTGCATTCAATTTCTTCAATAACATATAATATAATAATAATAATTCAAAAACACCACAATCGAATTTTAAATGTATAGATTTTATAAACAATTAATAAATATACATGAAATCTTTCACATTAAAAAATTCATGGAAAATAAATAAATTTTAAACAATATACAAATAATGAGACTACAACTTAAATAAGTCTTTGGGAGCTACTAACTGTAGCGGTTAAATTTAAAAAAATGTTGCTTCTTCTTTTTAGGAAATGGTCTATCAAGTTTCAACACTTTGAAATTGAAGCATATTAAATTCAACTTAAATCCTTCATAAATATCTTGACTTGAAAAAAGAAAAAAAATTGTTAGATACAAGGAAATAATATAAAATTCATAACATGTGTGATGCGCATTAAACATTGTTAATGTAAAAACACATGTTTCAAACCATTATATTTATACTTTTATATGTGAAAAATATCTATTTATGTTTGTTTTCATCATTTTTAATAGTAATTATCCATATTTTAACATCTATATAGAAATTCTTTAAACTTCTCTAAGTTGACGAATTTTTACAATAATTCTCCAAGACTTCTCGAACTTCCCCAGATTAATTCCGATTTTTAAAGGTCGAAGTGTAGGGGGAAGTCGAAGTTTCAAACCTTGGTTTGAAGGATTTAGGTTCTCTTCACTACTTACTTGGTGTGGAAGTTCATAGAGATGCATTCGACCTATACGTGTCTCAAGGAAAATATATTGCAGATTTGCTTGTGAAGACTCACAAGGATGGTGCAAAGGCAATTTCATCTCCAGGTTCTACTAGCACCACTTTGTTTTTGACAGTTGGAGAATGTAACACCCCGTAGTTTTAATTAAATATATACGTTGAATTACGCGTATATCGAGATGTATAATATACGTATTTTATACGTAGGAGCCAAATATACGTGTGTATGATTAGTAAATAAATAAAATTATGAAATGAAGATGATACATATGGGATCATACTATATGGGTGCTTACAATCTACAAAAATGAAGTTGAATTAAATTGAGTAATTTATGGTGTTGGTTATTTAAATATGTGGATTGGAGTATGATTATTAAATGAATTATAGAAATGAGATGAGTTAAATTTAATGAAATTTGATGGGGTGAGTTGGTTAATTATTGAGCATGAGGTGCATGGGATCATGATTATATAAAATTATCATCTCATTTCTAATATATCTCTCTTCAACGTTAAAAAAAAAAAACAAAATAGAAATAAAACTAAAAGAAAAGAAGGAAAAAGAATTGCTCGACAACAAAATAAAAAGAATGGACGGAGAGAAGAAGGAAAGGAGAGAACGAAGACGAACGGCGGAAGAGAGGAGAAAAGAGGGAGAACGCAGGATTTGTGAGAAATCTGGACCAGCGGTAAGTGATTTTTACTCTATTTCTTCGTGAACTTGATATCTAAGCTAGATGTAACATTTATTTCGGAGTAATTTTTGCTGTGGGAGCCGTTTTACGGCGTTTTCAAAATTTGGGGTTTTGACCCAACGTGAATGAAAATCCGCTATGAAGGTTGGAAAACACTTCCTAGGCTATAGGAACCTTAAATATATGGTTAGATTGACTTTATGTGTTCATTTGAAATTTTTATAGCCGTTTGAAGTTTGTTGAAATTTAGAGTTTAGATTTAAAACCTTTTGAATCATTTAAAACCCAATGAAACTCCAGCTGAAGGCTATAGAATGGTAGAATGCATTGTTGTGAGTCCATTGATGCTAAGTTCATGAATTTTGGAGACCATTTGACAATTTTAGTAAAAATTTACATATTTCCAATGAATAGTGACGACGTGAACAGTGATATAAATAGTACTATGATCATATCCAGTTAATAAAATGGAATTAGAATCTAATGAAACTTCGGTTGAGATCATAGAATTGTAGAGAATTGAATTCCAGACGTTTCGATGTTAAGATCATGATTTTTGGATATGATTTGATATTTTTAGTAACTAAATATATGGTTTTGGTGAGTAAAATTCACTGTCGTGACCTTCGGGAACGTGTAAAATCTTAATAAAATACCTGTTGAAGGTAGTAGAATGATAGAATGAGTGATTTTACCCGTGTCGATGTGGACAGAATAATTTTAGGAATGTTCTAGATTTTTAATAAAATTGATATATGTTCCAGTAGAAAAATAAACTGAGAATTAGTGAAAATATGAAATGGAAAATCTATTTTCACTGTTCATTCTTGTGGAAATATCTAGATTGACTACATAAACGAGATAGTAGTTTCTTCAACTGCTTATGAGTCATAAATGGAGTTGGAATCTAAATTCACAGAATATGTTTAATATTTTTAAGGTTAATCTTTATTATGGGTGATTTGAAGTGAGTTGAAAAATTAAATATGTAAATAGATATGAATAAATGAAATTGAATTATGGAGTGATTGTAACAGGTTAAGTTAGTTGGATTTATGGATTTAAATTGGAGCTGGACTCGAAAGCGACGGGGATGGTATTTAAGTTGAAAACTCCTGTACTGTGAGTATATTTTCTTGATTTTGGTTCTTGTACGACATTTTAAATATATGAAATGTTTGAATGTAAATATGCTATGCATATATTGTTGCATTGTGTTTTAATTTGCATTCATAAATGATTTCTTTTGAGCATTGGAGCATGTGAGACTTGCAAAGGCAAGCTGGTATCATTTCGTTAGGAATTAGACCCGGATGAGTGTTATGAGTAACCTCATTGTCAGTAGGTCTGTCCTAACAAGGATTGAAGATCCTTGAAATGACTGTGAATTGGGTAATGAGAGGTTGTGACTACCTTGTAACAGTCATACAAGGGTTAGACCCGCTCTCTTGCCTTGAAGGAGGGAGATTGTGAATTTCGTGAAAAAAAGGTGCATTGTTTTCTTGAAAACTCATGAAAATTATGTTGTTGACATGTATAATACATTTGTTGAATGATGCATGTGTTTAATACTTGTTTGAAATGATTTTAAATGCCATATTTTCCTAAATGCATATAATTGTCATATCAAGAAATATATTCATTGAGTTGTTGGTTGCTGACTCAATTTCCTTCAATATTTCAGGTACAGAGTTAAAAGGAAAAGCACGAGAGTAGATACGTGATTTAGAGTCTTATTTTGTTAATGTACGTGTATGCGAAGAAAATGTATTATATTTTCTTTAGTTTCAAATGAATATATATATATATCACATCCTACATATATCTATATTATCACATAGATGGGTTGTATATGGATTTTCATTTGACATTTTTGGGTTATACTATGTTTGTGATGAAATGAAATGATCACATATAATTATCAGGTGAGAATTTGATTTGGGGAATGAATGGAATGAATGAATGACTGTGATGATTATTTATATATATCTCTTTGATTTGATTTGAGGTATATTAGGAAAAATTGTGAATTGTCCATTTTATGGGGAGGTGCTGTCGAAATTTCTGAAAATTTTGGAAAGGATTGTGAGATTATGTGAAGGTTGACAGTGTATTGTATATTGTATATGAGTATATACAGTGTATAATACATTGTGCCGGTCATGACATCAGCCTACGTCAGGAGCGTCATGACAGAGGACCTTTCCCTGATGTTCACCTTTATAGGAGTATGGTGGGTGCCTTGCAATATTTACTGATTACGCGTGATTACGCGTCTTGACATTGCCTTCATGGTGAACAAACTAAGCCAATTTCTTCACAAGCCAACAACAGTCCACTGGCAAGCGTGTAAGCGCTTATTGTGCTATCTTAAAGGCACCATTTCTGAGGGTCTAAAATACAGTCCAGGTTCTTTCCTTCGTCTTGAAGCATTCTTCGATGCCGATTGGGCTAGCTCGATTGATGACCGAAAAATCAACAGGTGGCTATCTTGTGTTTTTGGGTTCTAATCTCATTTCATGGTCTTCGATAAAGCAATCTGTGGTTGCTCAGTTGAGCACGGAAAGTGAGTATAGATCCTTGGCAAATACGACTTCTGAATTGTCTTGGGTGCAAGGTTTGCTTCGTGAAATTGGATGTTGTTCAACTCAGCCTCCTATCATTTGGTGTGACAATGTGACTGCTGCAACTCTTACTGCAAACCAGGTGTTCCACGCTCGGACAAAGCACATCGAGATCGATGCTTACTACATTCGTGATCAGGTTCTTGGTCGTGATGTCCAGATCCGTCATGTACCTTCTGTGGATCAATTGGCCGATGTATTAACTAAACTTTTGTCTAGCTCTAGTTTTTTTTATTTGAAATCCAAGCTCAAGGTTCAATCTTCTCCTTTTGCTTGAGGGGGGATGATAGAGTAGATATCTATGCCTCAGTTTGTTAGACTGTTGAGTTAAGCTGTTAGATAGGTAATGTCTAGTCCTGTAACATTATGACATGTGTATAATGCTGGTGGGTCTTGTAACTAATAAGTGGATGTGCTCATGTACTCTCACGTGTATGTCGGGATGAGAAACTCTATAAATACAATGAAGATCGATCAATCTGCGTTGGCCCGAAAACATTTTCTTGTTTTATGAAACTCTTGTTTCATCTTTTGGTACACACAATTTAATTATAAAAATAAATTTTTAATTTTTTTTTTTAAATTGTGCTCAAAAAATAATTTCTTCGAAATCTTTTATTTTTATTTTTATTTTTTTACTGACCGACATAGATAGAAGATTCTAGAAACAGAAAGAGAAGAAGATGATGTGTGGGACAGAAACTAGCACCAGATGGCAGAAGCCGAGAACGAAGGTGTCGACAAGCCAGAATGGCACCTCTCTTCTTCACTTTCCACATCACTCAATCCCTATTAAATTTTCTCCAGAATTTTCCATTCCTCTATTTCTCATCGTCCTCCTTCGTATAGTCATTCTTCCTCTCTTTCTTCTTCAATCTTACAAATCAAACATAGAAAAGAAAAAAAATATTTTATTTTATTTTTCAACACACCAAAATTAACCAGAAACTATTTTGATGGAGGGTGTTACAGTGAAACTAGAAGAAGAAGTTGTAGAAATCGTTGATGGCGGCGGGTCGTCTTCATCATCATCTTCATCTCCATCTCCATCTGTGGTGTCTCCTCAACCAATGGAGGGCTTACACGACACGGGTCCTCCTCCATTTCTCACAAAAACATATGAAATGGTGGAAGACCCTGCAACTGCTACCGTCGTTTCATGGAGCAGAGCTCGCAATAGTTTCATTGTCTGGGATTGCCACAAATTCGCTTCTACCCTTCTTCCCAAATTCTTCAAACACAGCAATTTCTCCAGTTTCATCCGCCAACTCAACACTTATGTACGTTTCTTTAACCCCCCTTTTTTTGTGTTTGTTTTTTTTTAAGTTAGTATTTCTCTATTTTGGGAGATACCACTTGAGAATTTTTTCAAATATATACTGCACTTTATGTGATTTTATTTATATAATGAAATAAGAATATCTTTCTCATCACTTTTCGTGGATATAAGAACTTAATTATAATGTGTAGGCGTAATTTCGAACCATGTAAAGTTCATTGTATTTCTGCACGGTTTCAGAGCCTTACTTTGCATTTGCATATTTTTCATTTGCAGTATTGGTATTGGGTCTTCATCTAGTAGCTATAGTTTAGTTTTTAGGTGGGTTGGTTTTTAACAAAGTTAGTTTTTAGTTTTTTAATTATGGTTATTTATTTTTGATGTTCAGGGGTTTAAAAAGGTTGATCCAGATAGATGGGAGTTTGCAAATGAGAACTTCTTAGGAGGGCAAAGGCATTTACTGAAGAACATCAAGAGAAGAAAAGATATCTCCAGGAATTTACAGAAACAAGGAAATAGTAGTTGTATCGAATTAGGACGATTCGAATTGGAAGGCGAAATCGATAAATTAAAGCGAGATCGAACTGTGTTGATGGTGGAAATCATGAGATTAAGAAGGCAACAGCAGAATTCAATTGGGCAATTGATGAACATAGAGAAATGGTTGCAAGGAACAGAGAAGAAGCATAAGTTGTTGATGGTGTTCTTAGCAAGAGCTCTAAAAAACCCAGTTTTTATACAGCAATTGGTTCAGAGAAATCAGAACAAGAAGAAAGAATTGGGCAATAATGAAGTAATTGGGAAGAAAAGGAGATTACCCTCAAGCAGAAGCACAGGGGATTTTCATGGAGATGTGGTTTCAGTTGCAGTTGATCATGGTAATGAAGTTGGGAATTACTTGATGAAACAAGAAGACCCAGAACAAGAAGAAGAAGAAATGGGAATGGAGTCAGATATAGAGACATTCTTTTCCACTGCAATTGATCAAGAATCTTGTACTCCAACAACAATTCAAGTTGGAAGAACTGGGTGTGATTCAATTCCTGGTGCAAGTGATGAAACTGGGTTGGATTCTGTTAGTGATGTATTGTGGGAGGAATTGATGAATGAAGAACTGATTGTGGGAGAAGAAGATGGAGTGGAAAATCAATCAGAAATTGATGTGAAAGTGGAAGAATTGATTGCAAATCCACCAAATTGGGCAGAAGAAGATGTGCAAGACTTGGTAGAGCAAATGGGTTATCTTGATTCAAAGCAGTAAAAAGCAATGATTCAACTGATAAATCTTCTCTGCAAGTTGGAAGAGAAGAGAGATTATTAACTTTCTGGACCTTAAACTGAGCTTGATTTTAGTGGTGAGTATTGGCTGTTTGATCCTCAATTTTTTGCTATTTTACATGGACAATAGCACAAAAAAATGCATTTAGAGTGTGTTGGGTAGCTAAGAAAATTAGTGATTTGTTTTTTGAGAAAATCATATTTTTCATTGCTTTCAGCTCCTCATTTTTTCATTCTTTATAATTTTCTTAGGCAGGCAGGGGAAGGAAAAGAATTTTTCATGAGAAAATTTGAAGAGGTTATAGTTATTTGATTGTATAGCTAAACAATTATGAGAATCTTCTCCTAAAACATTAATTTTTTTAGGAAAAATTGTTTTAGCTACTAAACACCCCTTGAAATGTTGTGAAAAATCTTGAACTAATGAAGAACAGAACTTGGTATATAAACAGCAGGGATGGGTTGAAGAAGATGCATAGGGTCCTGCAAGCAGAGATGAATGATTCTGTTCTGTTTCTTCTGTATCCTTTACATAGCATTTTTTTTTTCTAATACATGAAATGGGTCTTTATGCTTTTAGTTCTTCATTGTGGTGTGGTGTACATTTACTGAAAAATCAGTTATCTCTTGGTTTATATTAACTTCTTGTGTTTGTTTGTAGGTTGTGGTGATTTGGATACTGGCATGGTAGAGAAATGGAAGTAGAGGAGATGAGCGAATAAAAGAAAGGGAGAAGATAAGAGGTTTCTAATCAATACATAATATGTAAAGTAAAATGTTACAGTAACATTTCTTGTTCTTGTTCTTCTTTATGTGTACTTTGCTACTTACTTCCATGTACAGTGAGTGTATCATAACTAGATAAGTTTTATGCAGAGGAAACAAATGAAAGGATCTCTCTTGTCTTTGTATGAAAAGTAGCTTGTGATGTTTTTGGTGTATTTCTATTATTACACTTGCTTTGTTTGCCATTTTTTATCCATTTCACTGTTAGGATTTGGATGAGGTTGGTTCACTCCCTCTATGAGTATGAGGTTGAAGTGAAAGCTGTTTTAATCATTAATTGGTAAGACTTATTTCTTTTCTTCTTGTTCAAGGGCTTTTTTCTTTTGATTTGTTTGTTTGATTTGACTTATTTGTTTGTTTTTTATAAGAGAAAATTGTTTTTTTTTATTTATTTTTTATAAGGGAACAAAAGCAATGATATGGGAGGTTTTTTCATGAGAAAATGTTTTTTCCTTTTACGGCTGAGAAAATTTGGGTTTTTCTTTTTTGTTTTGTTTGATTTTATATGAGAGAATTCTTTTGTAGAAGGGGTCCAAAGCAATGAACAGATGTAGAAGGCTCTTTATATGAGAATTTTTTTTCCTTTATTGGCTGAGAAAACTTGGGTTAAAAATATTTCTTATGCAAATCTTAACCTAACTTTATATTTTTGATTAACTTTTAGAAATATTTTACTCTCATTCATCGTATAAGGGGTGTGTAAAACTCGGTTTGGTTTAGTTTTCATAAAAAATCAAAACCAAATTGAACTTGAATTGGTTTGGTTTTTGTAAAATTGAAATCGAACTGAACTTGTTTGGTTTGGGTTGATCAGGTTATATAAGTTAATTTTATAACTATAAATTTTATAGTTAACATTATTTTAAAAAAAATACATTTAATCCTTTTAAGAATATAATAAATAAATAATTCTATCATTAAAAATTAAATACATTATTATATTTAATAACAATGATGAGTTTTTTCTTTTTGGGTTCAAATCGTTACGGTTATAAAAGAATTGACCACATACCTTTCTTTTCGATTTGGTTTGGGTTAACTTTTTTTTTTTTAATGCGTAAACTGAAACTTGGACCAAATCAATCGATTTTTCAAAACTCAAAGCCAAAAATCAAATCAAACTATAAAAAAATCAAACCAAATCGAATTGATTACATCGGTTTGATCAATGACCACCCCTATTATATAATAGAATTCAGTGTGAGAGCCAGCAGTGTTTGTGTTTGTGAGCCATGGATAGAATTGGGTTAGTGTCAATGTCTGGGTTAGGTCGGTAAATTCTCAATTTGACTTGATTTGGGTTTAGTTAGGGTTTGATTTCAAATTAATTTAATTCAACTCTAATAATATTTATGAATTTTAATAATTATTTTTATAAGATAGTATTATTATGTTAAATTTAAAACTAGCCTTTATTTGGTTGTGATCGGGATACAATTTTAATTTTCAGCAACACAAAAGATGTGTTAGGTTGAGCAAATCCGAAAAATAGCTTTCAACGTTTTGTTAAGAAAATAATTGGTTTTCATAAAACGATAAAATGGTTTTTTAAATTTTTCGGTTTCTGGAGTTATGTTGTACTTGTTGTGAATATGTTGAATATCTAAATAATAATTATATGTATAATACACATATCTCAAACAATATAATATTTAAGTGGTATATGTATCCAAATAGTATATGTATTCAAGTAGTACATGTATCTAAGTTATATAAATATATATGTATATGTATCCCACATGAATCATGTGAGAGCATAATTATCTATCCATATGAGTGCATAATTATCTATCATGTGAGTTTGTGATCTTTTGATGTAAATCTCTCCCTATAAATATGGGAGAGATCATGAAGAGAAGTTGTACAAAATGGTGAAAATGAAAAGAGAAAGAGGAATGAAGAAAAGATGAAGAAATAAGTTGTAGAAAAGTTAGAGAAATAATAGAAAATGGAGAATGAAATTTAACATTTTTCTGTAAGCATTCTTTGATTATTCTGATTCAGTTTACAACACGTTATCAGCACGAAGACTCTTGCTCAATCAAGGAATTCAATTATAAAAGGTATATTGGGGTAAAATTTCATGAATTTTTATCATGTTCATTTATTTAATGTATTTTTAGTTATATTACAGTTTTTATTTTGATTTTGATTTCACAGCCTGAAGCTACGTAAAGAAATTCATAAAATATGAAACTATATTTATATTTTGTTTACGTAACCTAAAGTTATGTAGAAGAATTTATAGCTTGAAGCTATATATTAAGAAATAATTTTCTAGCCAAAGCTATATTTTTTATAACCGGAAGTTATGTTAAAATTTTATTTATTTATTTATTTCTCTAACATTTAACGTAACATATAATTTATATACTCTAACATCATTATAAATTTTCATGTAAAATCACATGAGTTTTGCCTACGGGACTCACATATTTGTGGATTTATAAATTAGCTTGAAACTAATATAATACATTAACACTAACATTTTATTTTATTATGATGCATTACTAATATTAACGCTGACACTAATATTTTATTTTATTGTGATGCATTATTCTACTAACATTGACACTAATACTAACAATGACACTAACTTTTTCTTTTATTATGATGCATTATTTTACTAACTTTTTCTTTTACATTTTCTTTTATTGTTGAATAATTATTTATGATTAATTGGTTATTTCAATTATTTAATTACTTTTGAAGATTTAACATTTTGAATTATGAACAAAAAGTCATAACATGAAGTTTATGGATACCTCATGACAAAAACTCATAACATTTTATTTAAAGGTTCATCACAACTAGTTGCACTTTAATTTGCAATATTACGATCATACGAATCCAAAATTCATTATGACCAAATGACTAATTGCACCTGATGTTGCCATGTTAGAGTTTCATGAGACAAATTATATATTTGAAGAAGACATATTTGAGAAGATAAATTATCTTGCAAGTGTTCCTGAAGTTGCAATGCAAAAACTGTTAAAATCTTCTCAAGAAAATTTGTGATGAAAATCACTAGGGGTGGCAATATAGGTCACGACACGATAACACGATTCAAAACCCGCACGAAATAAATGGGTTTGAGTTTTGCATAAACATGTGTGGGTCAAAATAGGTTAAACCCGATTAGACACGATTAAATTTTAGGTCAAAAGCAGGTCGACTTGCTAAACCCGAAATTGACCCGTTTAACACGATTATATTTTATGTTGAGACTTATGTTATGTGTGAAGACTTTTTAATATTTTATGTCATGTGTTGAGATTCTAACTTTATAATATTTTATTTGATCTTTACTATGTGGTTGTATAATTAGGATTTTAAATTTTTGATTTATATATTAATTTAGAATTTATATATGATAAATAGGTTAAAATGAACTTGTTTAAGCTTTAAGGGTTATAAACAGGTTAACCTGTTCAACCCGTTTATTAAACGTGTCGGGTTTGGGTTTACATATAATGACATGTTATTTATATCATTCCTCGAAGTGAATGCTACTTTAATAATCATGAATATGACTTGGAACAAAGACCACGATCATGAATTAGAAAATGAATATGACAAAGGTCATAATTAAAATTATATTGAGAATCATGATGATTACAATTTGGAATATGGTTACAACTATATATTTGAAACAAATCTATTTCGTTCCACCAGAAGTGAAGTAATCCTATCGTAGTATAAGATAAATGTTTATCTATGTGTTTGTTTTAGGTGTGAAATAAAAAGAATTTGTGATGTACTTGTTGTATATCAAACATATGATTAATCTATCATGCTTTAATAAAAAAAAAAGAGAGGTTAAATTGAAAATATATTCATGGCTCTAGAAGAGTGAATATTATGTTGTCAAATGAAACAAAATTTTCATATTTGTAATGCCTTATTTTAAAGATATCTAAAATGATAGATTTCATATATTTAAAGAATATGTTTATATTGCTTGAAAATATTTATAAAGACTTATTACTTGAATTATTGGCTTATTATTAAATTATGAGGTTAATTGAAACGATATTGTGATCAAGAACTGAAAGTTCTTTAACACAATATATTTATATTTTGGCATAACTTGCAAAGTCTCTAGGACCTCAATGATACTTTAAATAATGACATCATTTGACCAAATCTCATTTATTTATATGTCAACCTTATAATTGCACAAAGTTTTGAGATACTTTTAGAAAAAGTATTAATATAAAGTTAGATGGTCACAATAGTAATATGAAGTGTATTCGTAACAGTATTGAAAATTTAATTATTGGAATGATTATCCAATGAAATTGAAAGTTACAGACAGATGGCCGACAATTAGGCAAACTCTAATCATTTAATTTAGAAATAGTGCATTAAGTTAATAACTTTATAAACAACTTTAGCCTTCATCATTTTGCATCTCAAAACAAAAGAGGGAAGTTCGTGTAGGCAATGACGCAAAACCAATCTGATACCCGAGGAACAGAAGGTGACCACCAATCACATCTAGAAAATGTGTTCGCCAGAAGAGTAATGGATCCAATGGTGATGGATCCTCTAATAAATATTCTAATAGATAATTTGTATAATCATGAGGTGGAGCGATGAATCTTAGAGGAAGGAGGAAGACCGCTTATGGAAATCCATGAGATATATGAGTGGCGTTGGACACAACAACAAACAAGCACATTAATGGTGCTTTGGGTCATGATCGGTGACCTGATTATTAGGGTCATAGTACAACATGTATCCAGACAATATTTGCCAGAGTATGTATTCAATAATTTTTAACACGGACTTTGAGGGTCTGGGTTGCCCATATTAGTTGTATATAAGTATGGCTAAGTGTGAATCAAAGCTATGTAAATCTATATCAACATAAATAAATATATTATTGATAAATAATAAGGAAGACATTGAGTTCTAATGATCTGACTTGCCCCCAAAACTTGAAGCTAATTGGATCAAAAGTTGATTTCGCTCCTTACAGAGCTTTGTGTTCTCCTCCAACACACAGTCAAAGGAATCTCCTAAACCAATACCTTCTTGCTGTAGGGCAAAGTTTTTCTGCCTTAACTCGGTAGTCTCTCACTGCAAATCACTAGTCTTCTGATGAAGAACGACAATCTCTTGTTTTAATCTCCCGTTCTCATCAATTAAAGACTTCATCAAACATTCCGTAAATACTATTTTATTATCTCTATCATTAACTTGTCCGGCCAAGGTCTCAACCTTTTTTTCAAGATAGATAACCCTCTGTCTCAGTTGTGCCAAATTTTGTAATTTCAAGGAAATGGTATGGTATATAAAAGTTTCCTAGAAAACAAAAAAAATAAATTTTAGTTTAAAAAATAAAAATAAAAAATAAAATAATTACCTTGAAAAACTAGGACAAAGCTTTAAGCGAGCATTCATCTAGAGACAGAGACAAATATTTTTTCACCTTAGCTTCACGAATGCCAATAGTATGATCATTATAGTTTGGCACAGTGAAACCAGACAAAGATTTCATGTCATCTTCTTTATTTGAAGATTTAACTACATCAGTCTGACTAGAAGATCCGATTGCAGCAGAGGAAGAATAAACTTTAGAACCCCTTCGAGGACGTTTTGCTCTGGGAGGTCGCTGAATCGATTTCTTTTTCTTAGCTTGCTCTAAAGGAGAACCCGGTACAACAATGGTTGCCGACAAGTCGGTGTTGGGATTAGAACTAGTTTCCTCTTCACCCCTGGCACCAGTTAATGAATCCGTTTTACTCTGACTATCACTAATTATATCGTAGCAATGAGCCCTTATTCTTTTACCGTTCAATTTAAATAAAGAAATTATACAGACACAAGTGCGGTTGCGCATGCAATATGTCAAGATTGATGGCATTGACAACGGTGAAAATTATGCTGATACGAAAATTGGTGTATATTCTGTTTGAAAAATTCGTCACCAACAAATATATTATTTGTCATTAAGAGTATAACAATTATGGTATGTTGTACAAAGTAAATAAAAATGATTACTGTACAAAATGGCATACTATACAAACTAAATTACGTTGATCATCAATATTTTTGCTCAATATAGAGCAATTTTCTCACCATTAGGGGGAGAAATACCCAATTACAGAAGAATGGTGCGCAAAATTGCTAGAATGTAATACAAGCTCAAGCTACTGTAAGACAATCCTCCCACTATCAGGGGGAGAAAAGAAAATTTTCAAAAGAATGACATGTAAAATTGCTTGATAGACAACATAAGTTATAAGCTAATGTGAACTAGAAGTTCAAATGATAAGTTAAAGCGAATGATAAATTCACATGACCAATCATATGCAAAAGAATTTGCAAATCAGTTAACAGAAATATTCATCTTTAGTCCCTGAAGGAAAATTTAGAAATGACACACATGAAGTGTGATTGATCGGTCAAATCAAAGTACACAACTTCCTAAAAGAGGAAGGTATATGCAAATGATTGATAAATATATAAGCATTTCGAAACAAGAATGAATTGACAAATAAATATACCATAAAAGGTATACAAGTATCTCTGAGAGAGATATAGATTGAGAAATAAACACACCCTGAAGAGGTATGAGAATCTCCTGAAGAGATATGAATTGAAGAATAAATTCTCAATATGTTTATATTTAAATCCATTCATATTTGAAAACTATGGAATGAAAATAATATTGCTCCTAATAATATTTTAAAGTGTACTTTTGATATAATGCGATCCTAAATCATATAAGAATGTCAACATTGAAAAAGTAGAAAGGAACAAGATCAAATATAGCTAAATTCGTTGAAAACTTGAGAGCTATGTAAACCATAAGTTCTAATACCTGAAGAGCTAAATCATGTTAATACACATGAGAAAATATATTAATCCATGGATAATTATGTTATACGTGAAAAATCTCTAAAGGATTTGAGTTATACTTGAAGCTTCAAAATGATGATCTCTGAAGATCTAAAAGAAGAGTTTATTAGAATATATTTATCAAGGGGAAATTTGAGATGAAAGATCTTGAAAAATTAAATTTTTGTCTCGGCCTGCAGATCGAGAATTTTTCAAATGGAAATCTTGTCCATTTATCAAATATATTAAGAAATCTCATCTGGACAAGAATATCCGTTAGACTCCTTAATATTGTGAGATCATTGAAAAATGAATAAAGATAATATTCTCCTTCATTAAAATAATAAAGAGTTAGCTGGTCCCGAAGTACCATGCCTAGATGCAATAAATGCTCTTATATACAAAATCAGAAATTATTTTCTCTGTTAACATGCTTGCAGGATATAGTTCTACACCAGATTAAAATGGTGTTAAGCATGCATTATGTTATCTCCACGAAAGTAAGCGATACAAGTCTATCTTATTCAAGAAAGATAAAGATAAAATTGGTTGAATATGCAAATGCTAAATATTTGTCAAACCCCCATCGTGTTCGATCCCAAACACAATTTCACTTATAGTGATATTGTCATATTATGAAGATCTATGAAGCAGACAATAGTTGCTACATCTTTAAATCATTCAGAAAAGTATCGCGACTCCTGAAGTAATTTGAAAAATGTGTATGGATCACAAGAATGATTTTAAATCAGAGGCTCTCTTACAATGTTATAAGAAGATAATGCAGTATGTATTGCACAGTAATGAAAAACTTATATTAAAGCCAACAGAGCTAAATATATTTCAAGGTCTTCTTCACACATGAGCTACAAAATACTGACAAATAAGATCGAGCAACTTATTTATCAAAGTTTTGTCAATTACAAAGAAGATTATATACAATATTGAGATGAATCAACTCAAAGATATTCCAGGCAGAGAAACATAACTGAATTCCCCATGTCATCTTGAGGGAGAGAATTAAAAAAGAGTTATTGTTTAGTACATTGTACTCTTGTTCCATTTGCTATGGTTTTGTCCCATTGAGTTTTCCTAACAAGGTTTTTAACGAGGCAGTCCTAACAATATAAGACTCCAATAGAATATTGTACTCTTTTTCCTTCACTAGACTTTTTTTCATTGGGTTTTCTTTAGTAAGGTTTTAACGAGGTATATTCTACAATGATCGATATTCAAAGGGGGAGCGTTGTAAATATGTTGAATATCCAAATAGTAATTATATGTACTATACATATATCTTAAGCAGTATGATATCCAAGTAGTATATGTATTCAAATAGTATATGTATTCAAGTAGTACATGTATCCAAGTTGTATAAATATGTACGTATACGTATCTTACATGAATCATGTGGAAGCATAATTATCTATCATGTGAGAGCATAGTTACCCATTATGTGAGTTGATAATCTTTTGATGTAAATCTCTCCCTATAAATATGAGAGAGATCATAAAGAGAAGTTGTATAAAATGGTGTAAAGAAAATGAGAAGAGAAAGAGAAATGGAGAAAAAAATGAAGAAATGAGTTGAAAAAATGTTGAAGAAATGATAGAAAATAGAGAATAAAATTTAACATTTTTCTTTAAGCATTCTTTGATTATTTTGATTCGGTTTATAACAGTACTGACGTCTTTATTATTTAAGCTATATAAACTAACAAACTTTATCATAATCTTTATTCCTATTTTGTTTAAAGTTGATTTATATTAAAAATTTAAGATCATTGTAATGTCTAAAGTCAATTCGATTGGCCAACATGAACCAACGCCAATTAGTTTGGGTTCCCCTAAAAAAAAAAGTTTGGGTTAGGTTTAAGAAACTTGTTAAGTTGGGTTAGGTTTGGGATTTGACTCTGAATGGACTCAACGCAACTGTGTACATTTCTAGGGTGCAATTCGATTTTTGGTTTTTTGTTTGATTATTTCCAAATGGCTATCAGTATAGTTCGTTTTTTGTCCTTAATATATCAACATAGACGACTGCATGTTGATCCTGCTGCATGTTATATATGTTGAGTATATTTCAATTGACATTTAAAGACATGATACAATATATATATATATATATATATATATATATATATATTAATTAATTAGTATGCAAAATAAATATAGTACATTGCTCCAATCTTCTCTTGTACATAATTCTATAATAGGAGAAGAGACATCTATAAACCAGTGAAAAGATTAGAACATTAACCCAAAGTTGGGTAGCCTCGTTGGTAGCAGAATGAGGTATAAGCTTTGATTGAGGTACGATGTCTCAATTTCGAGTCTGAATTCGTACCCATGCCTATGAGCCCATTTTGGAGAAGGATTGTCCAATGCAGCATACCGTTCCCGACTGTGGTACCAAACTCAAACTAACTATGATACCAAACTTGAAAATATATAAAGGGCAGAGCGATTATGAATCATATATAGATACAACATTAGAACGAAGTATATATCTCCCCTTCTTCAAATCTTCTTGTCCATTTCTTTCCATTCAACCTAGTATTTGGGCCTCAAAATTCTAATTGAAGTTGATGAAGATGATGAGGACATAGCACCGGATTTGTCTAACTCTGCTTTGTCTTCACTAAATGCCTTAACTAAAACATCTTGGAGTTCCATATACCTTCTTTTCTTCAGCAAACGTTCTGTGGTGTCATTTTCGATACACGCAAGCTGTGACAAGTCATCAGCGTCCAAAATCTTGTTAAGAACTTCTGAGCAGCGAGGAAAGAAGTGTTTTCCAAGTTCCACTGTTCTTGAAAAGGAAGCACAGAATCAGGTGGTTCTTAATAAGTTTGTTACTGTGCTAATAAGTCAAAAGAATTGAGCAAATAACCAGTAGCTGAAGAGGATAAATAAATATTGTTGGCAGCTTGGTGGGGGGCTTCAACCGTTGTTGTAGGCTTTAGCTCTTGTTAGTTGTAGTCCATGTTGTTCTTAGATGTTGTTATCAATATCATAGATGGGCCTTCCAACTTATGTGTCTCCTAGAGAGGCGAGATCTATCGTGCATTGAGACATGTATAATCAATATATACAATGACACACACAAAAAAAAAAAGTTAAAAGAATTGAAAAGTAAAATGAGGGCAAATCTAAGAGGAGTTAATCACTAATGAGACAATTCATGAAGGGACTAATCATACTCATCTTATAATGATATAGATTCTTTGTAGAAGCATGGACGAACATATTCGAAAGGAATAACCAAAATATATTTCTATTTGAATAGAATACTTAAAACATCAGATCTATCTTTCCTAGTGACCAAAAACATTATTTATAACAAACTACCATATACAAGTGGTCGAGTCCTAAATTTACACAACTACTAATTAATAGGCTACGTTAGGGTTTAAAAACCACCAAACATGGGCCCATGAGCAAATACACAAGATAAAAATATAAAAAAAAATGATAAAACATATTATTCATGTGTGTCATGCGTCCCAACATCACATATGGGTAACGTTTTGCTATGCATAATATATAAAAGATAGAGCTTGAAGTAAGTGATTGTTTTTAAACCATCCACAGAGCATTCTAAGTTTTGAGGAATGTGGGTACTTGCAACTTTTGTGTTGGGAGGTAATAGAAGCAAGCAATGGTGAAATTAAAACTATGGAAAATGAATTACAAGAAAGTTAGAAAGTGTAATCACCAGTTTTGGACAGTGCTCTCATTCGATTCAGACGTTCCTCTTCGATATTGAAATTAGGTGCTTCATTCAAGTCAACTGGTGTCATTTGATCGGCATGAGGCTTGCTTGAATTAACAGATAAAGGAAATTCCAGCGTTCCATCCACTTGAGCAATATCCATTGCAACTTGGGCTTCAAGGGGGAATAAAAGTTTTGCCAAACTAACTGCAAAGAAAATTGAATTAGATGGTTTGTTCCAAAAGATTAGAAACTATAGTTCAGAACTTTACAATAAATAATCAATTAGAAGTAATTAAATTACTGTATATTTGGATTAAACATAATTAATTATGCAAGACAGACTGATTTTAGTATTTCACATTTCCTTCAATAACCATATTGCCCAAATATCCTAAAAGCTACATTGAGCACATAACAGTAATCCAAAAAGAAAAGTCAAGAACATTGTTTCTTAAGAAAACATGACTTCAAGGTTAACGTAAGAGTAAAGAGTTTGAAAGAAAATATAGCTTGGAGAAATTTGAGTGATCACCTAGGATGAACGACAATCTTTACTGTCAGTGACAGAAAAGTAGAACAATCTCAAATCTTGGTCAAAATACAAAACGACAGAATACACCATTCTCAGGGGTTCCTATTTCAAGTAAGTTCAACATTGAAAGACCCATCATCAACATGTGAACCACAGATATCTGAGTAATGAAGCTTCTCTTTTTAAACCGAGACTTAGTAGGGGATTATGAATCTTATATGAGTAGGAGCAATCTCAATATTATCAGTGTTGGGCAGTAGAATTTCTCAATGTTTCTATTCTTTAGAGATGCATGCTAGTTAATTCAATGCCTGAGTGAGATGACTTGGCTAATTCAATATCATGTTTTGGTGTTTTGATCTTAATGTCATTTTCTTATGCACTTTTTGATCAATAAAAAAAAGGGGCCCTAACAACATTGGTTGAGAATTCCTTATTTACTCAAGCTCTGCCAAACTAAAATAGAATACAAATAAAGTACAATTCCTTAAAAAAAAGCAACACAATGATTGACTAATGAAGATTAATGTTTTTTCAATATAAATCTATTCAGCATATGCGATGGTTAGTACAAGCTTGGCGCTTAGCTATAAGACCAGCCATGGAGCAAAACTATTAGTAGGATGAGCAAGCAACAGAGCAGTAGAATGAGTGTGACTGAGATGGACATGTTGAAATCAATAAGTACCAAAGCTAAAAATTAGACAACCAAAATAATTTCATTGAAAGCTTGGCGCTTAACTCGCTGGGCCTTCGGAACGAAGGTGATTCTGTTCATGCTTCAGATGATCTTAATTATATATATAGGGCCTGTTAACATTGTAAAGAGAGAAACAAAACAATAAATGTACTTTCTATTTTTATTTTTTTTACATATCTATAGTTATATTTAAAAAGAAATGGCAGAATGAGAAAGCCTGGCAAGAGAGAATGAGTTAAACTGGTTTAGGGTCCAATACTAATTTTCACAATAACAAATTTAGATGAAAACTCCTATGTACTTTTCTATACATGCATATATGTTTGGAATTTTAACGAGTTGAAACTGCGGAAAAACTTCAGTATAATTCTGAATTAAAGGCATATCACAATTAGCACAGAGAAAAAGATTAAAAAAAAATTATGGCAAAAGGTATTAAAAAGCATATGAATGAATTAAATTATGACAAAAACAAGGAAAAACCAGACCAAGTGGTGTAGATTTCACCTTTGTTTTCAAGGTACAACAATTTCATAAGCATATCATCAGCAGCCATTGCAAGAGAAACAGAAGCTTCTCCAAGAACAAGTGGATCTCTACACACAGCCCAACTTTAAAAGAATTTTTATTTTTTATTTTTTAATTTGTGGGAAAGAAATTTCATTAATTAAGAGGATACATCAACATCTTTCAACAGTAAACTCATTACTTATGATGGTATATCCTTATCCATATTTCAGCCTTTCCAATTAAAACCTCATATTTAACTAAAGCAAGAGATACACCATTGTGTTTTGGAGTGTTATCCTGCTGACCTATGGGCCTTGTGAATTAGGTTGGATTGGGTCTAAATATTAAATTAGATTCCGTTAGGTTAAAAAAATTAACAAACTGACCAAGTTTGGATGGGGTCAACTTTTAACAAAACAAACCTGATCAAACTGAATTCATCTAGTTTATTAAATATTTCTTTAGTTAGCATTTTTATTAAAGTCACAAGTTATAATTGAATCATTTAAAATCTTATAAATAAAACATGAAAGAAAATATTACATAAAATTTTAGTTAATTTACAATTTGACTTAAAAATTTTATAGTCATATTCATATTTAACTTGAAAATTAACTTAAAAAATAAGAATTTAAAATCAATAAAGTAGACCAACCTGATTAACTCAATCCGAACTAATCCAAAATTATCGGGTTGGGTTGAATTGAGTTTAAGGGTCTTATTGAGTTAGCATTGAGTTGAGTTAGCATTTGCCCTTTATCCCAGCCAACCCAATGGGTGAACACTCCTACAGAATCAACGCCTTTTTTATGACTTCCAAGTAATGCAGTACACCATCCAAAGCATCCAATTCTACCATAAAGATGATACTCCGGCATCTTTAGCTAGATAGCTCCACTTTAATTAATAGCCAAGCACTCATCAATCTCCATTGATTATTTTCTCATTTATTAAAATAATAGTATTTGTGATCGCGAATCTCCTTTATATCATAAATGGACGGAAGTACATATACGTTGAGCATTTCAACTGACATAGAAAAACATGATAAAAAATATATATTAGTATGCAAAATAATATATTACATTGCTTGAATCTTCTCTCATACATATTTCTATAGCAGGAGAAGAGACATCTAAATCAATGAAAAAGATCAGAAGATTATTCAAGTACTTGTATAGTCAAAACTAAAAAAACTATGTTACCAAACTTGAACATAAATGGAGAGCAGAAGAGAGGGTAAAGAATCAAAATATACATACAACATTAGAACAAGCATCGTCATCTTCAAATCTGTTTGATCATTTTTTTCCATTCAACCTGGTATTGGGCCTCAAAATTCCAATTGAAGACGACGACGACGATGACATAGCAGCTGATTTGTCGAACTCTGCTTTGTCTTCACTAAATGCCTTAACTAAAACATCCTGGAGTTCCATATACCTTCTTTTCTTCAATAAACGTTCTTCTGAGGTGTCATTTCCGAGATATGCAAGCTGTGATAAGTCATCGGCGTCCATAATCTTATTAAGTACTTCCGAGCAGCGAGGGAAGAAACGTTTTCCAAGTTCCACTGTTCTCAAAAAGGAAATGCAGAATCGATTTTAATTGTCAGTAAAGTTGCTACTATGCTAAGCTAAAAGAATGACAATTTTTTTTTTCAGTAAGCAAGGTGAAATTAAAACCGGAGAAAATAAGACTTAAGAGAGAGTGGAATTACCAGTTTTGGACAGTGCTCTCATCCGAGTCAGATGTTCCTCTTCAATCTTGAAAGGTGCTTCATTCAAGTCGACGGGCGTCATTTGACCGGCATGTGGCTTCCTGGCAGATAAAGGAAACTCCAGTGTTCCGTCCACTTGAGCAATGTCCATCGCAACTTTTGCCTCAAGTGGAAATAAAAGTTTTGCCAGACCAACTATACATAAGACAAAGCACCAGACGGTTAGGAAACCAAACAGAATGAGATAAGAACCAATTTGTAGGAAATCGAATCAGATGGTTGCTCCTATAAATAATCAATTAGAAGTAATTAAATAACTGAATACTCAAAACATAATTAATTATGCAAATCAGTCTCATTTTAGCATTTCACATTTCCTTCAAGAACCTTACTGCTCAAAAATCCTAAAAGCATTAGTAAGCAACATAACAGTAATCTTAAAATAAAAGCTGCAGAAAGAAGTTTATGACATTGTTTCTAAAGAAAGCATGGCTTGAAGGTTGCGAGAGGAATAAGATTGAAAGAAGTTACAACTCAAAGAAAGTATTAGTCAGTAATCACCATATTGGTAAGCTCAGAAATGAAGTAATTCATGGGAAATTTTTAAGGTACCTAACATGCTATTCTTGTTACTCAACAAGGTAAAAAAATAAAGGTTTGAACTTTGGACATTTTTTGTTAAAGATCTTCACCTCCAAGCTTCCAAAGAGAGAGGAATACTTGGTTAAGGGGTACCACTTTGAAGTCTAAACCAAACATTTTCCCCCAACCAAGTCCTGGGCTCTGTTATCCACAAGAAAGCAGTACCTAGTACCTTTATTCTCATCATTATTATTGTTTCCAGATTAAATCACACTGAATTCTAAAAATATCATCACAACACCATTCGCCATCAGTGACAGAAAAGTTCAAAGCTTGCTCAAAACCCCAAAGGACAGAGAATACACCATTCTCAGGGAAGGGGCTTATTTTGTTTAATTTCAGTATTGAAAGACCTGTGAACATGTGAGCCATAGATTTCTGAAGTACATCCTTCAAAGGACACATGCGTACGTCTTTCTTTTTTTTCTTTTTTTTTTACAAGAGACGAAGATTAAATATATTAAATATAAACTGAAAGATATATGAATCTAAATCGCCACGAGGACAAGTAGTCCGCCTGCTCTAACTATATACAATGCAAAATAGGTCCCCAATCACTAAGCCAGTCGCCTAAGGTAAAGCCTTTCGCCAGCTTACTAACAATAACCCATAATGTATACCACCACAAAAACCACCGCCCGCCAATAGTGCTTGAGTTTTACCAGGACAACATTCCCCCTCAGGAAAGGACCATAAATTGGTTATATTAGGCACACTATCAAGCTGCAATATGATCCTCCTCTTGCAAATATGTTTTGTAAAGCCGCACTCCCAAAAATGTGGTTACTGGTTTCGCAATTATCCTTGCACAGGCAGCACCATTAGGGGAAAGACACCAATGCTGAAATTCTCGCTTTAGCATATCCGCACTATAGAGCTTACCATGAATGATTATCCATCCAAAAAAATTGGCTTTTGAAGGTACATGAGCTATCCATATAAATGTAGAACGAAAATGGGAGGGAGATGGCATAGAGTTCAAAAATTGGAAGAAGGTTTGTGATGTGAACATTCCCGAATTATGTAAGGTCCAAATGACTCTATCCCTACCCCAAAGTAAGTAAGTAAAAGCGCTCAATACATTCTAAAATTCCCACTATCTCTTCGGATTCCCTTTCAGTCGGATTCCTCGATACGAAAGATTCCATGAAATCCCTCCCTCACCATTAACCCCATCATGACCCACAAAAGTGTTGATAGTTTGGTTATGTCTTGCTGATAACCTATACAAATTGGGAAATAAGTTCATAAAACTATCCTGCCCCCAATCACCACCACCCCTCCCCTCCTCCTCTTCCCTCCTCTAGCCCTACTCGCACCATATGTCCTCCCAAAACCTAATGGAGTCACCACTACCCACTTTTAACCTCACAAGATTTGAGCAAACGAGATATAGAGATAGAGAATGGATAAATTTCCAGGGACTTCTATAAGTAGCTTTAGACACCAAGCTAGCATCTCTTGCATTGTATTGTAACCCGTGACAACTTACGATCCTTTGGAGACATGCATATCAAATGACTTCCTTCATGAATATACTGAACAATTGTCCAGATGGATACTTTAAAAGCTTTGGAAATCATGGTTGACAAGATTTTAATCCTCCACTGTCCTTATATATAGTGGTCTCTAAGGCTCTGAACTACATTCTTCCTAAAGGCTTAAAAAGACCCTTAATTGTTGTTTGAGACCATCCACTTATAGTTTGCAAATGTGATAACTTGAGAGCGGTGCAGATAGCTAAATCTTTAAAAGAAACCCTCTTCTTCGAAGTGATCTTTACTTGATTGAAGTCGATGAATTGGAATTCACACTTTTAGTTTGGCATTGGTTTATGCCAGAAGTGAATACATTCTTTCTTTATTCAAGCATGAGATGGTCAGTACAAACTTGATGCCGACACAAATGTTGTTGGCCATAAGATCAGCCATGGAGCAAAAACTGTTAGTAGATAGGATGCAACACAACTGTAGAATGAGTGTGATTGAGATGTGGGCATGTTGAGATGGATAAGTCGCAAAGCTAAAAACTAGAGAACCAAATAGCTTCATTGATAGGCTAGAGGTAGTACAATTACTGATTGAAGTCCAATGAGACATTGTTATAAGAGAATATGTGTGATAAAGATCAATGACTGTTGAAAAGTTGGAAAGTGGAAGCTGAAGCTATCAGAAAGGGCAAGAAAATTGAAAAAAATATATGGTCTTAGAAAGAATTGAAGTACAGAAAGTTTTTCATGACGTTAATTTCATCATCAAAAAGTTTTATGTTATTGTTGTTGCTGTGCTGGCATACCAATGAAAGTAATGATTTGGAATCAATTACGGAATTGAAGAAAAATTCTAAATTCTCATGAATCTCTTCTAAGTTCACACAAAGCAGGGTCACCAGGTGATTGGACCCCATCTTATTAATTGGAACAAGGAATATGCTCTCTAGGAGCATGATCCCCTTGGATTCACCATTGTGAAGCATAATTGGTTCTAAATGACTCTAGAGTCTAGACATATATAATTCAGAGGTCCATTTAGCAAGGTCATTATTAATCATGCATTAGGAGAATAGGACGATTTGTATTGAACTTATTCAAAACCTATAGTTGTACTATTTATGAGGGAATAACCAAGATAAGGAATTCATTTAACAGAAAGAACTTAGCTTACAGCTGGCAATGATCACAAAGTTGCAACCAAAATTGGCAAAGTGATAGCAAGATCAAGGTAATCTAAGCAAGTTGTTTTGATGAACCATCTCTAATTAGCCTTCATGGGGTGGCCGATGCTAAAATCTTCATCGAGGAACTCGAAGACTGATGCGGCCCTATTAATCTCCATGCTAAGGAAGTGGTGAACGAAAGTGACCTAGAGAAAGTCTAGATACAAAGCAGCTATCTAACCTTTCCAGTTCAATACTTTACTACAAATAAAAAAAATCATCAAAGCTAGAAATGGCAAGGTTGCTCAACCGAAGTACACAATACCATTTGATCAACTGAAAAGGCTTCTCTAGATTTCCTTATTTGCTGATGCCAAAAGACCAATTAGATCTCATCAAATGATGGTAGATTAGCAAGGTATTCTCTTTCAGCATAGTCTTCTTAGGAGAATATATATGTTACTTGATGGACTCTCTGTGAAGAGGATGATCCAGAACTTCTCATGATAAAAGAAACAATATTGAAACCATAATTCTTAACACAGTCTCTCATCCAATGATGGTAGATTAGCAAGTTATTCTCTTTAAGCATAGTCTTCTTTAGAGAATATATATGTTACTTGATGAACTCTTTGTGAAGAGCATGATCTCAAAACTTCTCATGATAAAAGCCACAATATTGAAACCATAATTCTTATTATAGTCTATTCTACATGACTCAGGATGCAAGGAAAATTGAATATAAACTTTGTTTTAAACAATGTTTTCAAGGCATCAAGGTGATGTTTAGGCGATTTGCCCTGTTTAGGCGAGGCGTAGCCTAGGCGAAGCCTAGACGTGGCCTAGGTGATACAAAAAAATATTTATTTATAGGTCCCTAGATAATTAATTAATTATTTACAGGTCCCTAGACAGTTCATATGCAAGATTATATATATCTAACTATATTCTATAATAAATGTTAAATTTTCATAAAATGATAAAAAACACTTCATATTAATTAAAATCATGTCCACAAAACATTAATTCATGCCATAATACACATTATCCAAAAGGTTCAAAAGTGCAAAACTCAAATATCTATCGTCGGAAGGTCGTCAATGGTCGCCAGAGATTTCAACGACGTTTCTTAGTCGGAGCAAATGGAAAGGATGGGCTTAGGGAGAGAAAGGTTCAAGGGTTTACTATAAAAAGGGGGTGTTTCTGTTTTTTAAGCTTTTTTTTTTAAAATTAGAGAGACCCCCTTAAACTTTTTAAATATTTACACAAACCTCCACTGCCGGCCTAGCACAGTGCCTAGGCAAAGCCTTGAAAACACTGGTTTTAAACTATATAGGTGGAAATGTGCAGTCATGTAATCCCCTATTGTTCCAAATTCCCATGCGTCCATTTCATTAGAAATTTTTGCAGGAGTATTTTGCATTGTGCCCCGCCAGTTAACATTGTAAAGGGAAAAATAGAACAATAAGACTATTTCCTTTCATATTTACACATATATTAAAAGAAATGGCAAGATTAAGAAAACCTGACAAGAGAAAGTTAAACTACAGTTGTGGTAGTTTTCATCCAAAGTGAGCTTGTTTCTCTTGAACACAAACCCTTGAAGAACCCCACACCACACCAAAAAGAAAAAAGAAAAAAGAAAACCTTAAAACACAACTTGATTATGATTTGCTAGAAAAGGTGAATTCCATAGGTTAGAATTACAAGTAAAGGTAGATCAACATTCTGACCCGTGTTGTCAAGGCGGCGCCTAGGCCCCTTGGGTAGTGGCACCGCCTAGACCACTGTCTAGGCGGTTTGGGGAGGTCTAAGCAAATATTTTTTTAAAGGGTTTTTAAAAAAAAAAAAAATTGTTAAAACCTGCGAAATCCTCTCCCTTCTTTCACTTCAACTTCTGAATTAAATTAATAATTACATATATATATGGAGTGAGGGACCAATGAATAAATAAATAAATTTTTTAGGGACCTCTAAATAAATATTATATATCCCACCTTAATCCCGCCTAGGCCTGCCTCGCCTAATTAAGGTCTACCGCCTATTACCGGCTTTCTGCCTTGACAACACTGATTCTGACTCTTGGGGATACCCTAGAAAACCAAATATAGTGGTCCAAAACGGGCTTCTGTATTAGAATAGATTCACAAATTAACAAGGTGATTTTAGTTGGTTATGGAATCCAAAAACATTTCACTAATATTTTTGACTTAGTCAAAATCTAATGTAAAATGCATTAGCAAAACTTCAACAGCAAGAGAAAATACACTATAAAGCCTCATCCAACCTTTCAATGCTAGAAATTTAGATGAAAACTCCTATGTACTTTTCTATACATTTTTGGAATTAATTATTTGAAACTGCACAAAATTTTAAATATTCAGCAAACTAGGTTGACAACTCAGCTTGAAAACAAGACGTCAGAATTTAAGGCTAAATCACAATAGGCACTTAAAGAAAAAAACTGGAGAAAATTTAAGGCACAAAATATCAAGAAGTATATGAATGAATTAAGTTATCTAATAGTATCAAAAAGGTTAATTATTCGATAACAACAAGTCATTGTGACAAAAGCAAAGGAAAAACCAGACCATGTGGAGCAACTCACCTCTGTTTTCAAGGTACAACAATTTCATACGCAAATCATCACCAGCAATTGCAAGAGAAACAGAAGCTTCTCCAAGAAGTGGATCTCTTCTTTCTGCTTGCTCCAATATCTCTACACAAAGCCGATCCTTAGGAGAAGCTTTTCCTTCTTCAGTGGACCTATGATAATCCACATACCTCGTTAGCCTTTTTGAGATTTGTAGTGCTTTTCTTTCATCAGGAGTAAGGTCAGAAGGCCGGGCCCCCTTTGTCAGAAGAGAAACTATTATCTTAGGTTCTTTTCTCATTGCAGCAACATGTAGCACAGTGTATCCCCTTGAATTCCTATGGTTAACATCAGCAAGTCCAAGATCAAGAAGCTCTGTCGTAGTTTTTGCATCACAATATGCTACTGCATAATGTAATGCATGCGCATCATCCAGTGTGGTATGAGCTTCTTTGAGCAACATCCTCACCAACTCAACATCATCGGAATCCAAAGCTCTATGTATTCTCTTGACATGCTTATCTGGAGATGTGTTATTTTCAGGAGTACCTATGCCTAGATCTGTACGTGAGTCCATGATTTGTTTTGCAATGTCATGAGACAATGCTTTCTCAAGAGTAACTATGTCAATATCAGCCTTGACAACAATTTCAATACACTTTGTGAGCAGTCGCTCACAAGCTTTGTCACACATTTTTGCAACTGATAAAATTACCAGGATGTCATCAATAGCCACCTTGTCAAGAATGTCCAGTAGACGACGCTGCAATCAAGAAAAAAATACAATTTTATGATCCCCCGACAAAAAAACAGAAAAAAGAAAGAAGCATAGTAAAAATATGATATCTATTCCACATTTTCTTAGAAAAAGAAGATACAATCGGTTGATCCTGATACAATATTAAGCCATAAATTCTCCTCGTTTCATGAGTTGCTTGTGCTGAAGACAAGGTCATAGAAGTGCTGACTGCTGAGGAGATGGTGCTAAAAAAAGGTGACTGATTTAAAGTATGGTCATAATCCTCATGACCCACTTGGACTCCTGCTTCCCAAGCACCGACCTTCCTTCTTTTATATGGACAAGTTACATTATCACATTAATTATAGTTAGTTAAAGTTTAGTTAAATAGCAAATTGGCACTAAAATTTGGATTTGGGTGCTTAAAAAATGTTATGTTCACTATGAAACCTATATTATATGTTCTTTTTTTTTTTTTTTCTTCTTTTCATTCGTTTATTGTCCTTTTGTTCCCTCCCAAAAGTGAATTGTCAACTCGTAGTCATTAGCTTCGTTCATGCTTTCTCTTCTTTCCATTGGAAAATCCAATAGTAATATTCTAAAATCTGAAGTGTCAAACACATAACCCATACCCATGTCATATTATAAAGTGTTGGACACGGCCCACGGGTACAATAGGCTAAAGTAAAAAGTCCGGGTAACACAGATAGAAATACATCATATTTAATCTAGTACTTTTACAAGAGCCCAGAAGGCTGAAGGCACCAACTTACGCAGGCATGAAATAGAGAAATCCCAAAACAATATCAGCCCTGCAGCATTGAGTCTCCCAACAGAAATGGGACAAGACGTGTAATGGGTACTTCTCTAAGCAACTAATCTATGCGATTCCATAGTCCTAAAAAATTTGAGCATTTAAAGTATATCTGTGTACACAGTGCCAATTTGCTATTTAACTCGCTAGGTGATCCTGTCTTAACATTTCCAACAAGTTTGTCATTCTAATAGTTGTTCATGAAGCTAACATCTTATATTCCAACCATGTACTTAAAAAACAAGAGCTTAATTCTCAATATCCTCCTATCTATATGTCAACATCAACATGAAGCCCTATCCCAAATAGTTGGGATCATATACATGAACCTTACTTTCACTCTCTTACGAGATCATATAACTTTCATGAATGATCAATTTTCACCTCCTCCAAAGAAGAATAATGTTAAATTAATTGGGGTGTTGCACCACAATGCAAACTACAACACTCCACGACCCTTGGATTGCATTGAATCATGCATTGAGTCACTGACATGTGATTCGATGAGAATCTAATGGTGTTGGGGTGATGTAGTTTGTATTGCAGTTTATACTACAACTAATGTAGCATTACTTGAGTAAGAAACCTGCAGGAATGTTCAAATTTACCAAGAAAGCAGGGTTTTTCTGCTGATGCATTCAAAAACACTCATAAATTCTTTAATTGAAATTATACCAGATGTTAAATATACATCTCTAAAAATAGATACTTTCAAATTTCTATCAAGCAAGAGTATTTAATAATACAATCCTTATCAATTTTCTTTTAATTTCAAAAGCGCTCTTATATAGAAAGAAAAAAAGAACTGCTATTTTTCACTCATCATCGCTATTGAATCAAGTAGAACTTCTGCTCAATCTCATAAATCACTTCCTACAAGATGCTTCTAACCATCATCACTACAATCTCACTAAAAAGTACAGGAATCTCAAAATTATCAAAACAACCAATTCAAAACTCCAACAAAATCAAAGAAAATCCATGTATACCTGATAAAGAGCAACCAATTCAGGAATCTGAAACGTGAAAGAAGCATAAAGCACTTCCACCATAGAATTCACCGCCGGCCGACATCCAACATGACAACAATCCTCATCAACACAAATACAAAAATCCCTAGGAAACGGCTTCACTTTACCACTATACAAATACGCCAAAACCACAACCAACGAATCGAAACTCACATCGAAATCCTTCGCCAATTCCTTCAACTCGATCTTACTACCTCCGCCTTTCTCCTTTCCGTGAGAACTAGAGAACAAGTTCTTGAAGAAAGCGCTTCTGGCGGAAAGAATACAGCGGTGAACCGGAACTTCTTGAGATCCGGAAACGACGATCTTGGCGTCGCTGCAGAAACCGAAGTCGGAGGATTCGAAGATAGATTCTAGGTTTTCGGAGAGGCGTCGGAGAGCGGCGACGTCCGGCGGGGGAATTGTCTCCTCCGGTGAGATTGTGTCGGTGTTGGAGACGCAGCAGATGCTGCTGCTCCCGCTGTTGTTGTCGTTCGAATCAGAGATTACTGTTCGAGAATCCATGAGAGATGGAGACGATGATGCGAGAGAGAGAGAGATTGAGATTTTACGAGAGCGAGAACGCCATGGATATGCAGAAGAAGAAGGAGATGGAGACGCGGATGGTTACGCAGATAGAATCAGATTAGAAAGTCAACTAAAGATTACAAGAGAGAAGAAGGGGAGGAACTAGGAAGGCTCTCTTCATGGCTTACGAGAGCTGACAAGGTTGGAGGTGAACCAGAGTGTGTGATCTAGTGGATCTCGGTTTACGGTGCAAGCAGTGGTCCCCCGGGTGAACCGGACCGGTTCGCTTGTCCGAATCGGACCGGCCTTTTGCCGGTCCGACTAGATTTGACCGCTGTCTCAACTAGCAGTGTTGACCGGTTGATTCCGATTGATAAACCTTTATTCCAATTCAACGTAATAAATCCCTTAAACCTAACCCATTTAGGACATTAGGTTGATTTGGGTTAGATTCGTCGGGTTAATCCATTATTTAATATATAAATTGAATATATTACAATATTTGAGTAATTTTATTTATGGTAAGTAGTTAAAGTAATTTTTTCCAATAGAAACTAATTAGATTACAAATTTTTAAACTCTGGCTAACTCAATTTGATATATAAACTTAACCTTGCTCAACCTATCAGATTTGGATGACTCGGGTACACAGGTTGGTTATTAGGATGAACAAAACTAATGTCAACATTCATTTTTTTTTAATTAATTATCAAATAAAAAAGAAGAAGAAGAAGATTGGATTGGATTTAGTAAAATAGTGATGTGTTGTTTTAGTTTAGCTGAGTCAATTGATTTGGGTGTGATATGTAGATTAAAGACGAAGTAGCCAATGCTATCAATAGTTATATATATATTATTATTAATTAGATTAGATACATGGACCATCAATTTTAATTAAGTTGAATTGACAGCCAGACTTTAAAATTAAGCATATTTAAGACTTTAATAATTATATCATTTTGATCAACAATTTTCTTCTCTTGCAACCTTCTTAAATATCTTTAAATTTATAAAATGTCTAAACTTTGTCTGATTTATACTCGATTCAATGTGTGGGTAGAGACAAAATTATTCAATAGTTTATTTTTTGCTACAATTATTCTATAATTGACCTAATTATTTAATAATTATCTCAAATTTAGATGAGAGGTTTTATGTCGGAATAGAAATCTAAACATGGTCTGGATAAAGTAAATGGAAAACCGAGTGTAACACCTCTAAAAAATAAACCTTTTTAAACTAAATAACTTGCAATACTTGCACATGTAAATCCTGAACACTGTCCTGGACGACAACCCCTTTGGATTCGTATCGGCACCCGAAAACCCAAAAACTAAGCCGAGCATGTGCCCAGGCCCTTTGCTTCATGTCTTTCTATAAATAGGGGGTCCATTTGTACCAAACCATCACTTTTAGAAACCTTTGCCCTTTTGAAAGGCACCGAGACTTTGCCGACTTTGCGCCGAGACTTTGCCTCTAAAAGTTTGTACGAAACTTGCATCTCAAGGTGGGGATGAAGGCATAAGTTTGCGTATTCCTTTACTTTATGATAAGTATGACATTGCATTGTTATATACATGATACCATGCTACATTACTTTATGCATATGACATACTATTGATGAGGGTGGTCCCTTGTCTTTGTGACAAACCATGGGAGCCCTCGTAATTTGTTTGAGCACCTTTGCTCGCGGGACCTAGAGTTGTATTGCGCTCGGTCCCATGATTTCAAAGGGGAACCATCACATGATGATACTAAGCACAACGACCCGCGGTGCACTATGTAGTTGTTATTTGATTTATAAAACACACGTACGTTGGTACAGAGGATGTTGCTGCATGTCACGATTGTATTGCTTGACATGGATTGAAATGGTTTATTTTATGTACTGTTGTATTTATCTTCTGTAAACGTTACGTTTACTTTGCTTGATCCATTGAGCTGTGAGCTCATCCCGTTGCTTCATCTTTCAGGGAATTAAGTTGGGTTAGGGTTGATCCGTACAGGGGGCGGTTACCAATTCCAACTTATCTTTTTCTTTATCGAGGGGCTGAAATGTAGCTATCTTATTTTGATGGCATTGACCATTTTCTTTTGCAGGGGTTTGTCCCATTTTATTTTATCTCTTGGAGACCGCCTGTACAACCCTATTATATTATTTTGAACACCTTTTATCTATTAATGAAGTTGTCTTATTTTCGATATATTACATGTCATAAAATGAGCCCACGTTTATGCTGCAAATCCCTTATTGTCATACCCTGTTTGGCGGAAAATGGGTGTATTTGTCTAAGTGTTAGACAATTCCAGATTTAACGGGATGTGACAATAAATATAGTATCAGAGAAAACGGTCTTGAGACCGAAGTTGACATATTTTAAAATAAAAACTTTAAAATATGTATGGAGGCATATAAATGTTCAAATTTTGAAAATAAAAACTTTGATCATGTTAGAACCAAATATATATATATATATCCATATTTCTAATTTTGAAAATCAAATTTTGGATCATGTTGGAGCCAATTTTTTTTTTTTTATATATATATTTATATCTATGTACAATTTTTGAAAATCAAAATTTGAAGGTTGGAGCCAAAATTTTGAAAATCAAAATTTCAAAATCAAAATCTCAAAAGTTTGAAAATCAAAATCAAACTTCCTGTAATAGCCAGCCAAACCCAGAAAGCTTCGAATCTCTGTCACTGTGGTTGGTCTTGGTCAACCAATGATCACCTCAACCTTAGCAGCGTCAACTAAGATACCCTCTGCACTAACCACATGACCCAAGAATTTCACTCTGTCATCCAAAAATAACACTTGCTCAGCTTGGCATACAACTTATGCTTTAACAATGTCTGCAATGTAACTCTGGGATGATGCTCATGATCCTCTATAGTCTTAGAGTATACTAGCATATCATCGATGAAGACTATAATGAACTGATCGAGATACGGTCTGAATACCTTCTGCATCAGATCCATGAACATAGTTGGTGCATTAGTTAACTCGAAGGGCATCACCAAGAACTCGTAATGTCCATACCTCATCCAAAAAGCAATCTTCGGAACATCCTCATCCCTAATCCTCAACTGATGGTACCCAAACCTCAAGTCAATCTTTGAAAAGAACTTGACCCTAATCAGTTGGTCAAACAGATCATTGATACGTGGAAGAGGATACTTATTCTTCACAGTCACCTTATTCAACTGACGGTAGTCTGTGCACAATCTAAGACTCTCATCCTTCTTCCTGACGGACAACACAGGTGTTCTCCAAGGTGACATACTAGGGGAAATGAATTCCTTGCCCATCAGCTCATCAAGCTGGGCTCTGAGTTCATTCAACTTTTTCGGTGCCATACGATACGGTGGAATGGAAATGGGTTTTATCTCGAGCATCAGCTCAATGATGAAGTCTACCTCTCGCTTAGGCGGCAAGCCAGGTAACTCATCAGGAAAAACCTCTAGGTACTCACAGACTACAGGAATGTCTGCTAACTGAACACCCTATCCCACATCATCCACTGGCCTCAAACTGGCAATCGTAGCAACCTCGTCATCAGTGGCTAATCTACCCTGAGTAGGTGGTCTAGATGCAGTCCTGCCTCGAAAAACAAAGACTGGTTGTCCGGGTATCTGAAAGACAGCCCTCTTGTCGAAGCAATCAATGTGAGCGTGATACTCTGCTAGCCAATCCATACCCAAAATGGCATCGAACTCGAGGAACTGTAAGACTCTAAGGTCAACAATCATCTCATGGTCCTTGAATCGAACAATGCATCCCACACATACCATGTTAGGGTAAATTCTCTCTCCGGCCGCAGTACTCAAAATCAAGGGAGTACTAGTCCTAACAAGCGATAATCTCAATCTATCTACCACACTATCAGAAATAAATGACAGAGTAGAACCAACATCAATCAGAACATACATCATAGAATCGCAAATGTTGATTGTACCTTCAATTAACTGCTTGATGGCCTTAGGATATGCTTGCATAACAGCTCTGGCCTGCTCTTTGGTAGGTACTGGTGTAGGACTAAACTGACCAAAAAACTCCCTCTGTGGACACTGATTCCTCTTGTGCCCCAGAGCTCCACAACCAAAGCAAAAAATTGGCCTCAATGCTCTGGATGCTGAAGATGCAGCCTGCGACTCTGCCCCGGCTATCGAGTGCCCACCATATCTCGCAAAACTCTGCTGCTGCTGGGGCCTGCCTGAAGTCTAAACACTCTGGCCAACTGCTAGTGGTGCCATTGGTACTGGAGCGGAGGCTACAAATGCCTCATATCTACGGCCATTGTATCTCTACCTCTTATTACGTCGGCCTCTCCTGTCCCCAAATACTGAGTCTCTGACCCTGCCCACTGAGTCTGAACTATAAGAGTTGCGGGTGCCTAGACTACGGCAGGTAACCTCATCTGAGAATTGGCCTCTGCAGCCTGCACATAGGTCTGCACGCCAGCCAGTGCCAAACTCGGACGAATACGATCTCGAAAACCACATGTATCCTCAGCTCGTCGGTAGACACCATCTCTGGAGCGAAGAGTGCCAATCTGTTGAACTCTTGCTTGTACTCTCTCACGGACATGTTGCCCTAGATCAGATGTAGAAACTTGATCTGACGCTGATCCCTCTCGGCCCGTGGATAGAACTCCTCAAAGAACAACTCCTTGAATCTAGCCCAAGTCCGGATTTCACCCTCGAGACGCTCAACTCGTTGCCACCATTTGTTAGCCTTGTCAATCAGCTCGAACCTGGCAAGCTTGACCTTATCGTGCTCAAGAGCCCTCATGTCACTGAAAATGGTCTCCATCCAAGTTAACCATACCTCAGCAAGCTCTAAGTAACGACCTCCCGGAAACTCAACAAGATTTTGATTCTTGAAGGGCTTCATAACCCTCTCATAGCGGTCTTTCTCTGCCCTCTTAGCCTCAGTCTCACCTTCAACAACATACTAGACCCCAGCTGGTATTGCCTGCTCTGCCTGATTCCCTACTGCTGCTGCCACACTACTGTGCTCTGTAGCTGCTACTACATCACCCTGTGGTGGTGGCCTAACACCCTGCGTACGGCTTAGCAACTCAAGGATTTGGGCCTACTGCTGCTGAGTGGCCTCTAAGACTGCCTCAATACGCCTAAGGCGTTCCTCTGGGTCCATGGCTGATCCTGCTATTTCCTCTCTTATAAATATATAAAATTCACAAATCAGGAAAAACTCAATCAGGAAAAGTTATCCCTAAGATAACTACCCATAATCATACCCATAAAATAAATCATAATGTGACACCCCGAAAATTATTTAATCTAACCCATAACCCAATTGCACTTTGCCCAAACTCTATGCGTTGCCTTGTTATGTTTGGTGTTTGTTTGATGGTTGTTCAATGTTTGTATAGTTGATGCTTGATAATGTATATAAATATGTGTATCATAAATTGTATATGGGTCATGTTAAATTAAATTATAATGCATATGTTATTATTTATGCATGGGCTCATTAAACCATGAATTGATATGAGTTAGGATTGATTGAATAAAAGGATAAATGAGAATGAAAATTTGGTGTATTAAATGGATTGGACATTTAAAATACATGAAAGCATGAGATTGGTTAAAGTACATGTGGTTGGTATGGGTAGTATGAGACCAACACATGTGAAGGTTGGTGCATGAAAGTGGACAAGTGTCCCATGCCCACTTCTCTTCTTCAAGGAAGTGCTAGAATGAGTGGAGGGAATCAAGGAGAGAATCAAGGAGGGAATCAAGGAGGGAATCAAGGAGAGAATCAAGGAGGGAATCAAGGAAGTGCTAGAAAGAGGTGAGTGGAGAGAAAGGAAAAAAAGAAGAGAAAGAAAAGAAGAGAAAGGAAAGAAGAAGAGAAATGAGGGAGTTACAGGAGGAAGATCTCTGCGACGTTTTCATCAAAAAGCTGGATCTTTGCGATATATGGTCAGATTGAGCTCAAAATTTGTCAACAAGTTCGTAGCTTATGGTTATTCATTCTGGTCGGTGTAGATCTTGATCAGAGGTTTCGTCTAAGAGATCTAACCTCTCAAACAAAGCTGGTTGGAAAGTCTGGATTTCTCACGCTGTTTCGCTCAAACTTCTAGATCTCCGTAATCTACCGTTGGATGGGTATAAAATTTTGGTATGTAGTGTACAACTGATATTTCTGAATTCTGAACGGTGGAGATCTTGATTAGAGGTTTAGTTTGTGATATCTAACCTCTCAAACAAAGATGGTCGGAAAGTCTAGATTTCTCATTCTGTTTTGCTCAAACTTGTAGATCTCCTCAATCTACCGTTGGATGGATATAAAATTTGGGTATGTAGTTTATAACTGATATTTCTGTATTCTGAACGGTTAAGATGTTTATGAATTTAGTATTTTGTGTGATATAGTCATCTGAGTTTGAGTATTTGCAGCAAGAAAGGAGAAATTGTCTAATTAGAGACTTGTTCATCAAATATACTTATCTCTTCAGTCCACCGTGGGATTGGGCTGATATTTGGACAGAAGGTTTTTTTCTTCACATACTTCAATCTGTACGGTTGATTATGTGATTACGTATTTCTGTTGGTAGATTGATACATCTGAACAGAATATTAAATGAAGAATTAGTAGGGTTGCTTGTATTAAACCTAAATTTAGAATATGAACTTAGACCTTTCCAAATAGCTTGCATGTCAACTATGTTGACCTAGTTGCCATTGTTGATGAACCCATGATGCAAAATCAGTGATATACATGGTTGAACATGGTGACCTAATGTAAATCGGCAATATGGCCTAAGTATGAAAAATTTCATATTTTAGGGCTTTTGATGCTTTTGGCCTAGAATCATTGAATTGATGCAACTTATGTTTAATTAAGCATGATTAGGGTTGATTATGCTACTGATTTGGTGGTTGTGACCATATCATGGGTTAGGCCTACTTGTGATCAAGTGACCCAATTTGGGCATGTTTATGCCTAAGGAATTGAAAATCAGTATTTTTGATTAATAGAATGGTTTGTGAATGAGAACTATGCATTAGAGGCCTAAGTCATGTGATTTGAGTTGAATGATGAGATTAGATGGGATTTAGGCCTATTGTTTATATGTGGGCTGATTTAGGGTTGATGTGTAATATCTATATGATTGAGAATAGAAATTGATGTATGGTAGGATATTGATGTATGTTTCAGGACCTTGATTGGGTTGATTCGGTTTGGTGGTCGTGTGTGGTTAAATACTCTCGCGAGGCTTGGTTGTGAGTAGACTTCATTTATGATTATATCTTTTATGTCATCATATCACTTATATATATTGTATGTTGAAAGCATGAATGTGTTCTAATGTTTTGAATGATGCATTGATTTGAGAAAACCGTATGACTTTGGTTGGGCCCATCTATCTGGCTAATAGGGGGACTTAACATTGTCATAGGAGGGTTTTAGGAAATGAAATGATTGGGGTCAACGGTACGGTGAAATAGACATGCACTAGTAACCCCAAATAAAACATGATTGGGATCAACGGTACGGTGAAATAGACGTGCACTAGTAACCCAATGCATGTGGAATGTGGATCCAAATTGATAAGCTTTTACTTGCATCGAACTTATTATAAATGCTTGATATCTATATGTTATGAGCTTTTAATCATGCTACACATTGACATGCATACATGATATTTATTGATGAGTATTGATAGCATATTTGAATTCTATTCACTGGGCACCGTTGGCTCACCCTCATTTTCCTCTTTCAGGTCCTTCTGTCCCGAATAAGGGCAAAGGAGTAGTTATATCTTGAGGGCCTTGCCTGCGAGAGAATCCAAGGCCTCGATGTGAGTTGAGAGGCATTTTGATTGAACTGTGTTTTAAATTATAAAGTATTATATTTTGAATTATGTAATTATAACACTTACCACATTGTAGTATGGGTGAGTTGGGACTTATTAGATAGACCATGTGGGCATATGACGGTTTTTATTTGTACCCACAATTTTGGACTTTATGTGTATGTCAATTTTAATGGACTGTAGGGATTATGATTTTATTTATGGTTCATTTTTATGGATTATCTCTTGTCTTTGATAATTAATACGGTGGGTAGTTTTGTTTAGTACCTCTTGATATTATGTTGTTATTTGAGATAAGGCTCGTAAGGTCTCAACCACCTCACGGGAGTTGAGGAGTGGTCGGAGATGCCTACGTCGGGAGTCCCGCCCCGGCATTCCGCATGCCACTCCCTGCGGGGTTGGTGGTCCGGGGCGCGGGGTCGCCACACATAATATCATATAAGTCTTTTAATTCTTCTTAAGGTTTTTAAACCTAAAACACTCGCTCTGATACCATAGTTGTCACGATCCATGATACGTGACATCATGACCGGCATGGAACCCCAGGATATACCCTCCGGCGATACACCCGGTGTCCTATCAGCCTAACTTAAACACAAATCCCAATATGAAAAATCTTATATAAACATCCATCTAAACATGATCAACAACAATAAATATTACATATCCAAAAATACCAAGTATAAAATTTCAAAAGTTTAAATAATACAAAACCATAACCTAACTATAAATTACATCTCATCGATTTGTTAAATATATATAATAGGTGTTATCATGTACATAATATCAAAATACAAAAAAAATGCACAACACCTACATCAACAAAATACTGAATGGAGTGTTCCACAGTCAAACCTTCCCTTTCCCCTTCCTATCAGAACCTGAAATGATAAGGATGAGGTGTGAGCTACAACAAGCTCAGTGAATGTCTTCTACAAGTGGCAATATACATGCATTTATGTAAAACATGGAAAGATCATAAAAGCATTTGAAATAACATGGTGATAAATAAGATTACATACATGTCAATATAATGCATCATGTCATTACCCAAGACAATGCATATCATTTACTAAACATGCCAATGCAAATCCTAACACCGCCTGAGCAAGGGCGATCAAGGCCTGGGTTCTCGACACTCAGAGCCCGATTCGACCAAACAATACTTATATCTAATAGGATTCCTAGGGTCGTGTAGCTCATAGGATCAACTCACTAAGACATGTACCGTGTCTAAGCAATCATATCTACACAAGCCATAAAATCCTTTGCAAGGTACACAACTGGGGATCACCGCTAGACTTACGAGAATTCCCAAAGGGAACCCCAGCTAGGAGACCTCACAACCCAATTGATAACCCAACCAGACTATGCTCAAATTCATTTCATGAATCAATTAAACATGCATATGACATATATATATATATATATATATATATCAATTTAAATCAATTTATGTAATACAATGCCTCATATATGAAAACCAACAAGTAAAGAGAACACTCACAAATGATTTGCTAGTCTTAGCCAATTCAAATCCAACCACAAAAGCACTAGGATGCCTCCAAAGCACTCCTATGCACCTCGACCCCCAATTGGCCTAATCGGGTCACTTAGATAAATATCAATCCCTGCATAATACATGGTTCGTTCAATACTAAAATCAGTCCAAAGTATGCTAAACAACCATGTTTAAACCCAATCCATAGCCAACTAATGATTCTAGAATGGTTAAACCCATGAGTCAATTCCATATTGCTCAATTCAACCATTTAATATCCTAATTAAACCACATTTAACCCAAATGAATGCATTAGGTTGATCCCCATGACCCAACCACTATAATACTAGGCATTCAATCATACTTAGGGCCAATTAGACTAATTTCATGTCAATTTAATCAATTAACCAAGTCTAGGTCAAAATCCCCAATTCAAGCCAATGAATAGCATATGCCCTAATTTGGAAATTATAATGCCTGTACCTTAAGATGATGTCATCTTGACCGTAAAGTACCCGGATACGCGTATGTGTGTGTATTTGTACGTGTTTCGATTATGTAGGTCCATGTCTTGTGCCCGAATGGGCGGAGGGATATTAGAAATGAGTTTGGAACGCACTTTTACATAGAAATCGACCTATTATACGCAAAATTCCAATGTGTATTGGGAACCTATTGAAGGTTTACCCCCAATTTCTGGCAAGAAATTGGAGTGATTATGTGTATTGACCTAAACTAGGATTTTTGGACTTAGGGTTTGCTATTGGATTTACATGTAATGTATGATGAATGCATGGGTAAATATGGATGTATGACACTCTAAATTACTGATTTTGATTAGTGGAAACCCTAGTATAGAGAAATTTTGGCGTAGGCTATGTAATTTGGCAATTTCCATGTGATTTGGGGATTTGCATGAAATTTAAGGATTTTGCCCAAATTGGGAATTTTGACTTAGACTTGCTCAATTAATGAAATTGACTTGATAAATAGTTTAATTGACCCTAATTGCGATTGAATGTCATGTATTCTAGTGGTTGGATCATGGGGATCAACCTATTACATTCAATTGGGTTAATCATGGGTTAAATTGATATTAATTGGTTGAATTGAGTAATATGGGATTGACTCATGTGTATAACCAATTTAGGAACTTAATTGGCTATGAAATTGGGTTTAAACATGGTTGTTGAGCATACTTTTGGACTGATTTTAGTATTGTATGAACCAGGTTTCGAGTAGGGGATTTGGTTGATCTAAGTAACCAGAATAGGCCAATTGGGTATTGAAGTACTTGAGGTGATTTGTGGTTATCCTAGTGCTTTATTGGATCAGATTGGATTGGCTAGGTTTAGCCAATCAAGTGTGAGTGTTTCTTTACTTGTATTTCTATATGTGGCATTGTAGTATAAAATATTTTAAATACTCGAATAATGTAGTATGCATGATTTATTGAATTCATGAACTGTATTTGAGCATAGTCAGTTGGGAAAACAGTTGAGTTATGTTGCATTCCCTAAGCTCGAGATTCTTGTGGAATCCCGTTAAGCCGACAGAGAATCCTCAATTGTGGACCTTGCAGAGGGTTTCAATGGTAGGTGCAGATGGGATCTCCGAGAAGGATTGATCCCGGTGACATGCCCGACCCATTGGAATTCCTAATAAATGCGGGTAAGAAGTCGATCGCGCATGGTTTTCGCGCACACATGACCCTTGTATTGATTCTTACTCAGGAGGTGTTTAGGTTGCATAAGCATGTTTACAAAATGATATGCATTGTCTTGTTTATGACATGATGCATTATATTGACATGTATGTAATTTTGTTTATACCCATGTTATTTAAATGGTTTTAATGATCATGCAATGTTTTACTTAAATGCATATATATGACGTCACCTGTATAGAACATTCATTGAGCTTGTTGTAGCTCACCCCTCATCCTTATCTTTTCAGGATCTGATAGGAAGGGGAAAGGGAAAGCTTAGCTGCGGAGTGCTTCCCTGTACTTTTGTGACGTAGGTGTTTAGTATTTTTTCGCATTTATTTTGATAAATTGTACTATGTAACACTTAATGCTTATACTTAACATTTAGATGGGTTTGTACTTATGGTTAAGTATAATTTTGTACTTTTGAACACTATGGATTGTACTTTTGAACACTATGGACTTGGAGAAAAAGTTTAAATTTTTCTGGTTGTCATTTTGGGTATGTTTTATGATGATGATCTTATTTATATTCATGTGTTTATTGTTGTGTATTTGAGATTATGGTGTGTGTTAGAAGGCTTATCAGGACATCGTGTATGTTGAGGGAGGATATACATGGGGTTCCGTGCCGGTCATGATGTCACAGCTCGTGGGTCGTAACAGGAAAAAATCTCTACAATAGGCATAAAGTCAAATTAAACTAGGTCATTCAATTCTAGCACATGTCCAACCATTCTAAACTCATAATTTCATTCAATTTGGGTCCAATTAGACAATTCCCAAGTCAATTTAATTAATTGACATGGTTTAGGTCAAAAGCCCCAATTTGAGCAAATCCCCAAATTACATGGCCTAGACCAAAATTACACTACACTAGGGTTATCCACTAATCAAGATCAGTAAATTGGAGTTCCATACCTCCACATTTACCCATCTAATCCATATAAATCACATGCAAATTGAACAGGAAACCGTAAGCCCAAAATCCTAGTTTAGGTCAAATCCATATAACCCCCAAATTTCTTGAAATTGGGGGTTTCACCATTTATGGACTCCCAACATCCTCTAGATTAACATATCTCAAATTCAAGACCTAAGTCCAACATTGGTTTTCCACCACTTTCTTAAATTCTGAGATTCATGGGTGGAAAACACCCATTAGGTGTTGATATAGGTTAGGGATGGCCATTTACACCATAAACAAGCATAAATTAGTCTAAACATGCAAACCCTAGGTCTAGAACCCTAAAAATCTGGGATTCCTAGAAACCCTAGGTCAAAAATAAGCTTGCATGCATGAATGAAAGTGATAGAAAGAAGAAAAATGAGAAAGAATGAGGAAGAAATGCAAACCTTAGGGATTTTTTAGCAAAAATCACCAAAACCCAAACTTTTTCCCTTCCTTTTCTCCTTTCCCCTTCTTTTTCTCCTCTCCAAGCTCTTTTCCTTATTTTCTAAGTGAAAAATGAGCAAGTGAGCCGAAATTGGAGTGTTGGTGGCTTTTATAAAAGTATTTTGGGCCCACATGAAAAAATACACTTAAATAAAAGGAACAGTTTTTCTCTTGCAATTATTTGCGCTTAGATAATTAATTTCTTGTAAATTACTGACCAATGTAACATCGTAACCGTTCAAATGTTTTATGATTAAGTTACCAAAATTATGGTAAGAGTTCAACTCAATCCAACGGTGGGATTACGAGTTCTAACTGTTTGATCAAAATTGCGCAAGGAAATTTACAAATCCAAGAAACAGTGTTTGGAGTCTTATACCTCATAGTAGACAACATCGATTAAGATCTTCACCGTTCATAATGAATAACTATCAGATAAGAATAATATAAAAAAATTTCAGCTCAATCGGACCACGTATCTAGGATATCAACATAATGATGTAATCGGTGACAAAAATTTCTTCCTCCATGGAGCGAGCTCCACTGATCCAAAACACCGTTTTCGACATGTTTCGAGGTCGAACGGGTCTCCGATCATTCCGAGACTTTATGCACACATTAAAAAACTTAAAAGCATGCAAAAACACTCGAACCAACACGCGTCGAGCAGGTCAAAATGACATCATCCTAAGGTATGGGCGTTACACCAACCAATGCTATACATGTATCAACGCCAGTAGGGCCAGGTACCGAAATAAACAAACTTTGCCCCAATTGTGAACTTAGAATGACCGACAAAACATTATCTACTGACCTCGTTGTAATGATCTTCACAGACTTTGACATCATCCTGGGAATGGATTGATTAACACCTCTATACGCTCAGATCAATTTTCTTAAAAAATAGATAATACTAACCTTACCTAATAGAGAGACACTGAAGATCCAAGGGAACCGAAAGCTGACACACAATTTTGCAGTTTCTCTACTTAGGGCCCAGTTGAACACCCTGTCCATTGCTGACCTTGAAGATGAACTTGAGGCACCACAACGCCTAACCACCACCCAAGAAATCCCTGTAGTCCGTGAGTACCCGATCGTGTTCCTGAATGATCTACTTGGACTACCACCGCACAAAGAGTTGATTTTGAAATCAAACTCATACTCGGTACCAAACATGTTTATATACCCCCGTACCATATGCCAAATGTCGAGCTTGTCGAACTTAACAGGTAGTTGAAGGAGCTTGAAAGACTAGGATTTATCCGAAAGAGTACATCACCATGGGGTGCTCCAGTACTCTTTGTCAAGAAGAAGGATGGATCCATACGTCTATACATCGACTATAAGAAGCTAAATAGGGTAACCATCAAGAACTGATATCCCTTGCCCCAAATCAAAGACCTGTTCGACCAATTGAGAGCGGCCCGGTTCTTTTCCAAGATCGATCTCGAATCGAGTTACAATCAACTATAAATCAAGGAGTCTGATATTCCGAAGACAACATTTCATACCCGTTACGACCACTATGAATTTACTGTCATGCCCCTTCGGCCTAACGAATGTCCCAGCTACCTTCATAGACTTAATGAACCGTATCTTTAGACCCTTCCTAGATCGATTCGTTGTCATTTTTGTGGATGACATTCTGGTATACTCTCTAAATGAGGAACAACACAAAACCCATCTCCGGATCGTACTAAGTACCTTCCGAAAATACGAACTCTATGATAAGCTGATTAAGTGTGAATTTTGGATGACCAAAGTCAACCTTTTCGGGCATGTCGTCTCACACAACGACATTGCAATCGATCCTTCTAAAGTTGAAGCCGTCCTAGATTGGAAGAACCCGACTAACGTAACCCAGATCAGAAGCTTCCTAGGGTTAGTCGGGCACTACATGCATTTCATCAAGGATTTTTCCAAACTCCAAGAATTGCTTACCCGATTAACAAGAAAGGACGCCCATTTCATTTGGAGTCCAGCCTGTGAGTTAGCTTTTCAGGAGCTTAAGAAAAGGCTGACTTCAGCCCCTGTGCTCACAACATCAAATGATGGGATCGGTTTCATCCTATATACCGATGCTTCTCTTCAAGCCCTAGGTGTTGTCCTGATGTAAGAGGGCAGAGTAATTGCCTACGCGTTTCGACAGTTAAAGCTTCATGAGGTTAACTACCCCACACATGACCTCGAGCTTGCTATCGTTGTCTTCGCCCTGAAGATTTGGTGACATTACCTGTATGGTGAAAGATTTGAGGTTTTCTCTGACCACAAAAGCCTACGGTACATCTACACTTAGAAGGATTTAAATCTCAGGCAGAGACGTTGGCTTGAATTCCTTAAAGACTATGATTTTGACCTCCAGTATCACCCGGGGAAGGCTAACGTTGTAATTGATGCACTGAGTCAAAAGTCATATGTATCGGCCTGCTCTGTCAACTTTGAGATGGGTAAGTTGTTAACTGAAATCGAGGATTACAACGTCCAACTTGTTGATGACCACACCACTGTTAGGCTTGCCCAATGTCATTCCACTTCGACCTTATTCGGAAAATTTTGGCGGCCCAAGCAAACAACGTTGAATTAATGGAAAAGACACTCCTCATGACCAAGCCCCCAATCATTATTCCTTGTCGCCAGACGGTGTTATATTCTACAAGAAAAGGTTGTCTGCAAAACGATCCCGAACTCAGGCGGGATGTTTTTTTTTAGTGTTACGGATCGAAGTTTTCTATGCACCCAGGAGGAGACAAGATGATAGAGACATGAAAAAACAATTTTGGTTTTTTGGAATGAAAAAGGTTGTTGCAGACTTTGTATCAAAATGTCTCACTTGCCAGCAGGTCAAGGCTGAATGCAGGCACCCATCGGGTCTACTTCAACCACTACCTATTGGGGAATGAAAGTGGAATAACATCGCCATGAATTTTGTCACAACACTACTTAGAAATTCCAAGGGTCAAGATACCATCTGAGTCGTCATCGATAGACTAACAAAGGCTGCTCACTTTATTCCAATTAAGTCTACTGATACCCCAACCAAACTGGTTGAGATTTATGAACGTTAGAACGTCAGGCTTCATGGGATTCCCCTTACCATTGTGAGTGATCGTGATCCCAGATTCACTTCCAGATGTTGACAAAGCTTTCAAACTGGAATGAGTTCTAAGGTCACCATGAGCACGACCTTTCAGCCATAAACTGACGGCTAATCCGAACGCCTCATTTAGATCTTGGAAGATATGCTACGTTGTTGTGTCTTGGACTTCAAATACGAACGGACAAAATTTTTGCACTTGGCAGAGTTTTCTTACAACAACAACTTCCAAACAAGCATTGGGGCGACGCCATATGAAGCGTTATATGGCAGGCCATGTAGATCCCCTGTGTGTTGGTTAGATATGGCAGACCGACCACAACTTGGGCTAGATTTAATCAAAGGAAACTACTGACAAGATCACTCTTGTCAAGGAACGACTTAAAATTGCCCAGAGTTGACACAAGAGCTACGCATACAGATGACGTCAACCCCTAGAGTTCGAGGTTGGGGAGTCTGTTTTCTTTAAGGTCCATCCCATTCAGGGCGTGAAGCGTTTTGGAGTCAAGGGCAAGCTGTTTCCGAGATATATTGGTCTTTTCCCAATTGTGAAACGAATTGGAGATATTGCGTACCAATTGTCTCTACCAGCCTCAATGTCTCGCATCCATGATGCTTTTCACATCTCTATGCTTCGGAAGCACAACCATGACCCGTCTCATGTAATTCCTCTAGTTGAAGTAGAAATAGAGGAAGGAAACATGTAACACCCTGCAATTTGAATTAAATACATACGTTGAAGTACGCGTATATCGAGATGTATAATACACGTATTTTATACGTATATACGCATGTATGATTAGTAAATAAATAAAAATATGTAATAAAGATGATACATATGAGAGCATCCTATAAAAAAAATGAAGGTGAATTAAATTGATTAATTTATGGGGTTGGTTAATGAAATATGTGGATTGGAGTATGATTTAAGGACTTAATGCATAGTATGATGTAATGCATATGTGTAAATGAATACATGTGAAATAAGTGAATTAATAAATGGTGTAGATTGAAATTGAATTATTAAATGACTTATATGAATGAGATGAGTTGAATTGAATGGAATTTGATGGAGGAGTTGGTTATTAAGGGGAGCCTAGGTGTATTGAATCACTTGTATATATTATATATAAATATAACTATCATGTTAATCTTAATCTTGAATGAATAAAAAAAAAAGAATAAAATAAAGGGCACTATCTAGTTCCAACGTGTACACCAAAACAAAACAAAAAAAAAATAGAAAAGAAAAGAATTAGAAAGAAAACAAAGAAGAATAAAAAAAAATAAGAGTTGCTGAACCAAATGAAAAAAGAAGAAGAAGAAAACAGAGAACAGAACGACGGACGAAAGAGGGAAAGAAGAAGAACGGAAGGGAGAACGCGAGATTCGCGCCAAATTCGGACTCGCGGTAAGTGATTTTCACGCTATTTCTTTGTAAAATTGATATCTAAGCTAGATGTAACGATTCTAGCGGATTAATTTTGACTGTGGGAGTCGTTTTACGGCGTTTTGACAAATTGGGGTTTTGACCCCAATGTGAATGAAACTCCGCTAGAATGGTAGAAAATGCTCCCTGGACTGTTAGAAACCCGAATATGTGGTTAGATTCAATTTTATGATTTTTGGAGCCGTTGGGCAATTTTAATACAATTCACAACATTCGGATGAATAGTAAAAATAAATAGTAAATAGTAAAAAATGAATAGTGAATAGTAAATAGTAAAAATGAATAGTGAATAGTAAATAGTAAAAATGAATAGTGAATAGTGAATAGTGAATAGTATTGTGAACAGTGATGTGCATCCAATGAAACTCCGGTTTGAGATCATAGAATCGTAGAGAACTGAATTGCGGACGTTTCGATGCTAAAATTGTGATTTTTGGATATGAGGTGATAGTTTTAGTAACTAAGTATATGGTGTCGTGAAAATCTATTTTCACAGTTCTTTCTTTTGAAAATATCTAGATTGACCACAGAAACGAGATAGTAATTTCTTCAACTGCTTATGAGTCCTAAATGGATTTATTATTCGTGATTTGAAGTGAGTTGAGAAATGAAAGATGTAAATAGATATGAATACAAGAAATTGAATTATGGAGTGATTATGACAGGTTAAATTCGTTGGATTTAACTTGGAGCTGGACTCGAAAGCGACGATGATTGGGTTTAAGTTGAACGTGTTGTACTGTGAGTATAGTTTTCTTGATTTGGTTCTTGTATGACATTGTACGCATATAAACTGTTTGATTGTACGCATGTGATATTATATATAAGGCATTGAGTTTTATGGATCATGCAAACTGATTTTAGCATTGGAGTTTGTAATGATGAGGCTTTGCGATTCCTCATTGTCATTTCGTTAGGTCTGTCCTAACAAGGGTTGCGATCCTTGAAATGACTGTTACTTGGGTAATGAGATGTTGTGGCTAACTTGTAACGGCCATACAAGGGTTAGACCCGCTCTCATGCCTTGCGGAGGAGGGAGATTGTGTGAATTGGGTCATGAGAAGTTGTGTCTACCTTGTACGACCATACAAGGGTTAGACCCGCTCTCTTGCCTTGCGGAGGAGGGAGATTGTGCATTATGTTATTGAAAATCATGAAATTTATGATGTTGACATGTACAATATATTCATTGAATGATGCATGTGTTGCATAAATATTTGAAATGATTTTAAATGTCATATTTCTCTAAATGTATATAATTGCCATCTCAAGAACTATATTCACTGAGCTGTTGTTTGCTCACCCCATTTCCTCCAATCTTTCAGGTATTGAGTCGAAGGGAAAAGAAACTTATCTGGTATGTGTATGTATGCTTGGAGGAAATAAATTCTATTTACGTTATTTTGATATGTATAATTATCACACACGATATATATGTAATATCACCTAGATGGGTTGTGTGGTAAGATTATATAATGCTTGGGATGATGAAATGAGATGATCATAGATATTTAGTTGGTGAGAATTTCATTTGTGGAATGAATGGAATCAATGTGAATGGAATGATCATCTTTATATATATGAGATTTGATTTGATGTGTGGTATAGAAAAAAAAAATATTCTGTACATTTTGGGAAGGTTTGTGAGAGTACGTGAAGGCTGACAGTATATTATATACTGTATATGAGTATGTACAGTGTATAGTACGCTGTGCCGGTCATGACGTCAGCCTACGTCAGGGGCGTCGTGGCAATATTGGTATCAGAGCCTAAGTTTAAATTTCGTAAAAAGATAAAAGCTTTATGATATTATGATTGATTGTATGGGTATACATATGGGTAGTACTATTATGTTAAGCCTAAGCCAATATGTTATCTTGACTGATAATCACCTGTGTCGGTGAAATTCAGATTTGGAAACGAATAGTCAAGATTAACAATGGAAATTACTGATCAAGAAAGGATCAGAAGGCTGAAAGAAAAAGAACTGGATGTAATCCAGTGATAATAAATGATATAGCTTATATATGGCTAGTAACTACCCAATAACAACGAAATGCACAGCTTATGAGCTTGTGACAAAGTTGCAATGTGAGGAAGATAGAAGCTTGAACCATTGATAGCTGATGTGGATGCTAATGGTGTAAGTACTTCTATAAAAACATATATAGTTAAGACTGAAGTAAACATAAATAAATAGAAGGTCTCAATGATAAGTCAGATGGAATGAAAAGAGATGTGAAAGTTATGGAAACTTTCAGGAGAAGAGACTCTCCTATCTTAACTGGCAGTCTGATAGTAGACGGAATAAAGAATTTGCGACTTCGAGTGGAGACCATCTTTAAGTCTCTGAAAATGATAAAGCAAGTTAGCTTAGTTTAAGCTAACTGATGATAAGAGATAAGAGAAAAATGGGGTTAAGGACTCCTGAGATGATTAAAACATGAGATTAATTAAAAGAAGCTATTTTATGAGAGCTTCTATCATCATGCTGAAATTGATTTAAGGCATGAAAAAGTTTATCTTGTTAAAATGTAGTGACATGCCTAACCATCAAGACAAACATGAATTAGACTGGTATAGTTTATTTTTGGAATGGTCATCTGAGAATGATAAGGATCTAGCATAAATTTGGAGATCCTATACGACAGGTTTGATAATTGTTGCGTTATAACTATATGTGCAAGTTGTTAGGCGGACTATAACTTTCGGGTCAGCCAAAGCTACAGTGAAATTGTTAATCCCAGCAATAGTGAGATAGCTTACACTGCTGTTTGAAGCCGAGTCATCAACACCCGTGTTAGGTAAAAAAGAGAAATAAGGAATGTAAGGAAATGTTGGGGGCAATAATATGAAATTCAAGATAAGCGAAACAATGAGTAAGGTTGAGATTTTGGCAGTATTCGTGACTCTTAATTTTTAGTACTAACCCAATAATAATGGAAAAAAAGGGAAATGATGTTAACGAATTATGGAAAACCAGAATTGGTTTCCATTGCCTGAGCAGGAGTCACAGACTGAATAAATTGTATCTCGACCTATGATTGTTTATTATCAATATAAAAAAAAAGACACGGGATGTTAATTTCAGGTTAGTCGATATGGAATACCCCAATATATTTTTCTCAATGTGACTCCACCAGATTTTAGAGAATAAATTAAAGTAAATACAAGACCAGATCCAAAGATGAGTAAGACGTTGATAGTTGGTTATAGTGTATATTCTGATGTGTTGTTGGATCTACCTGGTCCTTTATCTCTGGTGATATGGTAGACAGATTGTATTATCTGCTGTTATAATGGTATATCATTAATTGTGAATATGCCTACAGGAGAAAGAATTTACCAGGATATGGTTAACAAATAATATGTGGAATAAATATGAGGGTCATCAAGTAAGTATGGACTTTAGAATATGAAATTTTTTTAGGAATTAGATGCTTTGTTGGATATGATTAGCTGGCTACCTCTCATGCCAGTTGGACCATCTCTTCGAAAAGAAGTAATATTCTGAAAGTGAAAAAAAAAAAAAAAAAATTCTCATTTTGAATCTCGAGAAATTTATACCCTCAAAATTTTCTATCTAAGATAAGCTAGTTATTGACGAGGACATGAAGAATATGGCTAATACAAAGCCATTTAGAGAAATGTAATAAGGCATGCAGATGATTAACATTTCTATGGTGAGCTGGTATAATGGAGTATTCTCTAATGAATTATTAAAGTTGCTACCTGGACAGGAGATTGATAGCATATAAAATTGATGCCAGTATAATATGTATCTCCAGTTCTTCATATGAAGAGTACTTGAGAAAATGTGAGAATTTAAGGTGTAGGTAAACGTGTTAATGAGCAAAAGATTTATTATTCTTAACATGCCACCTTGGAGAGCATTTGTGATAATATGGAAAGAAGGTATAGTGAAATATGTTTACGTATGAATTACTGTTAACTGAACAAGGTAACAATAACGAATGAATATCCTTTACCATGGATAGATGGTCGAATTCGATCAACTAAATGAAGCTAAATTTTCTTTAAGATCATTTTGAGATCTAGGCACCATCAGTTAAGAATTCGAGAAAAGGATTTAATGCAGACTGTGTTAAGACAAGATATGGATATTATGAAATTTTGGTAACCTTGATTAATGTGTCAATCACGTTTATAGAATTGAGTATGAACCACATCTTGATTATCACATAGTCTTCGATGATGATATATGAAATTGTCCCAAAAAAAAAAATGAGAGGAGCATGAATAACACCTCGGAATTAACTTGTAGTCACTGAGAGAACACCGATTAAGTGCCAAGCTCGGTGAATGTGAGTTTTGAATATAATTACGAAGAGAATTTTTGGATCACGTGACTAGTTGAAATAGTATCTTTAAGGATACTGGGCAGGTCAAAGTGATCATAGTACTGTCAAAACTGATTTTAATGATGGAAATCAGAAGTTTCTGGTATTAGTTGTATGTTATAGAAAGTGGGTGGAAAGATCCTTGAAGCTATCTGTTCCACTCACGAAACTAAACCAGATGAATGGTATATAATGTGTGGATCGTTGTGCATGAGGCAAGCTCTCACAGTATTAAATGTTGTGACTAGTTTCAGAATCTGGAAGTAATTGTGATTGATGAATATCACGTCCAGATCTGAATTTTGCATTGACACAAAAGGATAGGTTAAGTACTTGTGTTTCCAGATATTTGGTAGTGCACAAGAATAACTATCCTGAGAGTGTCTAGTACTTTGTTGGTAGTTATTTTGACATAAGGAGGGCATTGCCTCTATAATAAAAATGTCACACTATTATCAGATTTTAAGAGTCGGAAGTAAATTATTTGAACGGAAAGAAACTGAATATGAGGTAATGAATGTGGCAAGAATTCCCGAAGGATTTGATTTTATATTGAATTATTATCCTGGGAAAGGCCAATATGTTGCTGAGGCATTGAGCAGGAAACAGACTGAAACTGGAGTAGTATCTATCAGTTAGCCATAAATGGAAATTGTTTGTGAGTGAGAGTTACAGTTATGAGTGCACTCTTTATTACTCCATGTGTTGATATTTATGCTCGAATGCATGTTCAGCTGAGTGATACTCATATTCAGAGAATAAAATGTATGATGCGGTATGATATCAGTATGAAAGATTATGAACTTGGTAATATAGAGTGTGTTAAATGAAGATGGGATTCAAATGGTATCTTATGGGTTATGGGTAGAAATGATACCAGTTGGATAACCATAAGTGGACTGATAAGTCTGCGTATTCTTCCAATGAACACCAGAATTCTTTTGATAGACTGAGCAGATTGTATATGTGTGAGATATGGAGATTTGATGGGAGTACTCAGATATTTGTCATGTCGGATTAAGATCCGAAGATTGTGTCGAGATCTGATATATGATACAGACTCGATTTGGTACTCATCTCCTTCTCAGTGTGATATGTACTCTCAGACTGGCTGACAGACTGAGAGAGTGACTTTGATGCTTGCGAGCATGCTCGGGTCTAATATATTTGAATTTTGGTGGAAGTTATAAGGAATATGTTATGTGTGTAACCGTATGTGTATAAATAGCTATGATAAGAGCATAATGATGGCACTCTAAAGGTTGATAAGAAGCCTTATCCATCTCCAACTTGTTGATTTGAAAATATAGAGTTATTGTTATTGGTGCCACAGGGTATTATTCAATATACAGGGTTGGTATATAGGCCTTGAAATGTATTGTGGCTGACTCAGTTTTGTTAAGGGTCTTACCACAAAAAAGCCAAAGGAGATTTGGGATAAACGAAAAACGTGCCCCGCAATCTGTTGGACCATGAGAGATCCTTGAGAGGATAGGTCCATTGGCTTACCGATTTGCTCTATTGTCACAGTTGATAAGTGTACGGAAGAGTGTCTATATATTGATGTTGAAGACTTGTCATTCGGATTCCATATATGTTATGCATATAACTCAACACTAAGTTTGGGAGGATACCACGTATCAAGAAGAGCAAACATGGAAACGAAAATATAAAATGCGGGAGCAGTTTCTGGAAGTGAGTATCACTTGAGGAATAGTCTTTGAAAATATAAGGCCTTTTTGTCACGCCTGGAATGCACCGCAGCACATTCTACCCAGACGTGATGAGTACTCTACCCCTCAACCCGCAGGTCTTGGGAGCACTCCAGCCATTACGTACCACACAATATTGTCACATCCCAGTACACAGCATCGCCGCAGCGTCTAGTACCCCCGGGATCATTTGTCCCTACTATTCCCTCATGAATAGTAAAGGGCCTCCCCCAGATTCGAACTCACAACCTCATAAGGTTTGATTTCGCAATCTGAGTAACCACTGAGCCAATGGTTCAGTGGCTACTCAGATTGCGAAATCAAACCTTATGAGGTTGTGAGTTCGAATCTGGGGGAGGCCCTTTACTATTCATGAGGGAATAGTAGGGACAAATGATCCCGGGGGTACTAGACGCTGCGGCGATGCTGTGTACTGGGATGTGACAATATTGTGTGGTACGTAATGGCTGGAGTGCTCCCAAGACCTGCGGGTTGAGGGGTAGAGTACTCATCACGTCTGGGTAGAATGTGCTGCGGTGCATTCCAGGCGTGACAAAACAAGTACTGTGAATGACCCATCCAAATTCTGGATAACAAAACGCAAGACCTTCGTACGAAAAACATTCGGTTGGTCAAGGTCTTGTGGCAACACCACGGCGTTGAGGAAGCAACTTGAAAATTGAAAAGTGAAATCAGGCTGAAATACCCTGAACTGTTTGTTTAAATTTCTTTTTGTTGATCATATGCATCATGAGAAATAAAAATCATCCATTTCTCCATATTTGTTTCTATTAATTGCATTACATGTTATATATGCCACTACTTGCAATTACACAGATGTCTGACAGTGATCAAAACATACCCTATGATTCGAACCAAGACTTCTCCAAGCACAACCTGAACTCAACACACTCTGATGATGTTGCTGACTCAACCCCTTAGGACACGAGTTTTGAGGAAAGTTCACCTAGCCCTCCAGTAAGGAACCCCACACCATCCTACCACAGCCAGTTCTCTTCCTGGCAGTCGATATCTTTTACAACCAGTCTTCAACGCAACATGTCACCAGAACACACACAACACATCCAACAAGATAACATTTTAGTTCTGGGTCCTAACATGACATGACCTTCTGAATGGAGTACTCCCAATTTGACCAAGGGAGGCTGGCAGACCAAACAAACCGCCAGAAAGAGTATCCGACTACCACTGCCAACATTCCGTAACCCACGCTCAGGCGAGCAATCTCTCCCAACTATTACACTAATCCCTTGTGCACCTCGTCACCAGCCTACTCCTCAACCTAATGAAGTCGAGCCTTTCGACTGGTAAGCTCAAAACCCAACCCCTAGTCAAGGTTGGCAGACTTGAGGTTGGGTAATAAGAGACCTGTCATCTCCACGGATCTCTCAATGTCCAGTCAGACGACCCTTAACACCTCCCTCACTGCCAGAGCTATCAGATAACTCTGATGGCGAATCTGAGTCCTTTCATTCTTCTTTTCTAGCTCACTCTGGTAATTTTGGGCACAGCGGCGTCCGTGACCGTCAGAACCCTCCAAACCAGCTTTGCACATACAACCCAGCTAGAGTGGAGGACAACTCTGACATGTTCATGATCATCTCCTCCAATGAAGATTGAACCAAGCATCTATAATTTTGCTAATAGATTACCACCTTAATCGAATTTCAGGAGCAAAATTCTTTTAACAGGGGTAGAATGTAACACCCTTGAAAAATGGACCTTTTTAAACCAAATAACTTGCAATACATGCACATGTAAACCCCCAACACTATCTTGGACGACAATCTCGTTTAAACCGTGCACCGAAACCCGCGCATCGGAATTTGAAAACCCAAAAATCAAGGAGGGCATGTGCCCAGGTCCTTCTTCTCTATGTTTTTCTATAAATAGGGGGTCCATTTGCACCAAACCATCACTTTTGGAAACCTTTCCCCTTTTGAAAGACATTGAGACTTTGCCGACTTTGCGCAGAGACTTTGTCTCTGAAAGTTTGTACGAAACTTGCATCTCAAGGTGGGGATAAAGGCATAGGTTTGCGTATTTTTTAGTTTATGATAAGCATGGCAGTGCATTGTTATATACATGATACCATGCTACATTACTTCATACATATGACATACTATTGATGAAGGTGGTCCCTTGTCTTTGAGACAAACCATTGAAGCCCTCGTGATGCGGTTGAGCACCTTTGCTTGCGGGACCTAGAGCTGCATTGCGCTCGGTCCCATGATTTCAAAGGAGAACCATCACATGATGATACTAAGCACAACGGCCTGTGGTGCATTCCGTAATTTCTATTCAATTTATAAAGCACACGTACGTTGGTACGGAGGATACTGCTGCATTTCATGATTGTATTACTTGACGTGGATTGAAATACTTTATTCTATGTACTATTGTATTTATCTTCTGTAAACGTTGCGTTTACTTTGCTTGATCCATTGAGCTGTGGCCTCACCCCGTTGCTTCATATCAGGGAATTAAGTCGGGTTAGGATTGATCTGTACAGGGGGCGATTACCAGTCCAGACTCACGTCGGGACTTATCTTTTTGTTTATCGAGGGGCGAGGGGCTAAAATGTAGCTACGTTATTTTGATGGCATTGACCATTTTCTTTTGTAGGGGTTTGTCCGCTTTTATTTTGTTTCTTGGAGACCGCCTGTAAAATCCTATTATATTATTTTGAACACCTTTTATCTATTAATGAAGTTGTTTTATTTTCGATATACCACGTGTTATGAAATGGGCCTATGTTTCTGCTGCAAACCCCTTATTGTCATACTCTGTTTGGCGAAAAGTGAATGTATTTGTCTAAGTGGTAGACAATTCCGAATTCAACGGGGTATGACACTGAGTATTTCTTGTTCTTTTTTTTTTGAGAAGACACTAAGACTCGGTGCTGCACGAACTCGAAGTCCACGCGTCTAAAAATTTGCCTCGTACCTCCACTGGTACACACATTTCTACCTGCACGCAAGAACATCATATAACTCTTAAAGAATAAGTGTTTTGTGGTAGCGCCAGGACTCGAACTTGCGCCTCCTCCTCTCCCCTCAAAGCTTCGAACCATCGCGCCGCGCCCCTGATGGGCACTGGTTTGAGATGTTACCTATTTCTAATTTGTTATCATGAATAATTGTATAGATCTTAAGTCAGCTTCTAATATTAAAAATCTTATTTGCGTAAAGGAAAAAAGAATAGAGGAGTTGATCAAGACATATATTTATTGATTTCGAATAGTATATTGTACAATAACAAAAAATTATATTGCGTTTGTCAATATTGATCAATGATATTACAATGTGCAATTTTGATTTAATGGCTGAACTGTAATATAATTATAGCAATAACAAAAATATAAGTCTTAAAATATATAAAAAAACTGGTGGCTTACTTCTTAAAATGAATTAGGTTTGGAATGAGTGTTGAGTTCGGATTTGAATTTGAGTTGAGTTCTGACTCAATAATTAAGCTGGTTAACATATGGTGTAGTATAGGACTAAGATTTTTGTTACTTTTAAGAATTACAATTAGAAATATATATATAGAAGGCCAAGACTAAAATTAATAAAAAATATATAATTACTTCTATTGATACGAGGGAGATTCAGACTTTCAACTTACCTTTAGTTGTCTTTATAGTAGTAAGAATTTGGAGCTTTATATGGATAGATGAGATGTTAAGGTTAAGTTTGATTCGTAATTCGAAAAGTAGAATACAATTCAAAAAATAAAATTCAAAAAATAATATTTATTTTTTGAAAACAATTTATTTTTTTTGTAAATTTTGAAAAACTATTTTCGAGTTTCAACGAACCAAACCTATTTTTTGTATTTTTAAAATTTTGAATATATAAAATTGTATCTGAATCCCAAACTAAATACAACCTAAACTACTCTAACATATAAAATATTAAAGTTATTGACAAATAAAATTTGATTATATGAGATTTATATATGACGAGTACTTGGATGCTTTTAATAAACCTACCAAGTGCTAATTAAAAAGTAAATACTTGATAATATATTAAAAAAATATGACTAATATGTTTGCTATTAATTTTTATTTTGATGATTTTAAATCCAACATGACAAACATGACTATCTATAATATGCACAACATGGGGGCCACCCTAGGAATTACATTGCATTCTCATATGTAAAAATTCACATCTATTTATTAATTTGTAGACAATGGGCCACCCATGATTTCCTAAATCTCTATAGTTTTCACTCTTTCTCTACCAAATTGTATGCATTCTTTATAGAGACAAACTTAGCCTTAAAAAAAACTAGCTAATTTTTTTCCTTTTGAAGGACTTCAATCATTTATTACTTTTGACAAAAAAAATAAAATCATTTATAGCTTGGTTCATTCATAAGTACATGGTTCATCAATTATTTAGGTAATGGACAAAAACAGACATAAATGATATGGGACCACCATATACGCAAATCATGTGAAATATGCACTTTTCCTTTTATAATATGGCAAGCTTAATTAGCCTATGAAAACTAACTGGTTTGTCTCTTTTCAAGATATTTTTGGTAACAAACAAAGGAACATAAATGAATTTGTTTGACTCCCTTATCCCTGTACATGACTCTTAAGATCTCCTTTTATTGTAATATACATATGGTATTAATTTAGCATTAAAGACATTTTCTAATGGCTAAGTTAGATTCTAACACAGTAAATGTGAAAGAGGAAGTTCAACCGACATTGATTTCGTTCGGATGACTTGACATCCATTCCTCTTAAGTGAGGTCGTGGGTTTTAAATCTCTCTCGTGTATAGAGTGACCTTTATATCTTCGTGGTTTAATTCGGATTGAATTCAAATGGATTAGTCTTGTCATAAAGCAGATGAGAACGTCACTTGAGTGTCACTGCAACACTTGGTCCTGATGAGTGTCTACTTTTTACATAGTATTTTAACCATTACAATATCAAAATTTACGGGGGTAGGCCCACAAACATAGGTGGGATTAAGGGTGACTAAAGTTATCCAAACATGGTTGTTTAGCTAGTTTTGTCTTAGCTTGCTTTAAAATGGGTGTGAACAAGATTTTCTCATATCAAGTGAAGGATTGACGAATTATCTATATTCGTTCGTTTTCAAAACTAGGCAAGTTTAGAAAAAAAGATAAAAAGCCGAGTTCCCAGTTCCTAATTACTAAGAATAAAAACTTTTAATTTTACATGCATATATAAATACTTTAATTTTTTGAATCTTTTCTTTACCCTCATGATTTTATGAAACCTTTATAATATAATATTGCATTATAAAATCTTTTGATGATTTTTATAGTAAATTTATTTGATTCGACATCATAGTTTACAAATTATTATGTAGATGTAGTATAGGAATAGAAAAAATAGAGAAAATATTAGGTTTTGTTTGGTTCGTGATTCAGATATAATTTTTTTGTATCCAAAAATCTGAAAATATCAAAAATTTGTTTGATTCAAAAGATTCTGAAAATAGTTTTTTACTTTTTGTTAAGAAAATAAGTTGTTTTAAGAAAATGATAGAAAGTCATTTTTCAAAGTTTTTTTTTTTGGTATTGTATTTCTTATTTTCGGATCACGAACCAAACGCATTCTTAGAATGTTTGATTTTTAAAATATATGGGTACGGACAAAAGATGTATCCATTTTTTAAATTTGGTTAGATACAAACATGCTATATGTTCATTAATTAAAGTCACTATTCGTCCCTACTTATGTCTGTAACTCAGCTTATTAGCTGTATCATAGTTAATTTTTCAGTAGCCCAGTTCGGGCCAGTATTTCTAGCTCAATAGAATCCTAGAAGAGAAGCCCAAAACTAAAGATACAGATATATATCTAGCTCAGCTTCATCAAGCCCACCAATTTCACACATGGGTTTCACACTTTCACTTTAAGTTCAAGATGATCAACCTATATATTGACTCCAAACATGACTTTCTTTCACTAAATATTGCATCTTTAATATATTGAAATACCACTACAAGGCCCTTGTTATTTTGGTCTATAGATATACCACCTGTCTTCAATCTTAATCACACTTTTACCAGTTCTTATAACATTTTTTTTTTTTACTATTTTTTAACAGTAAATACAACATTTTAACAGTTATTATAACAATTTTTTAATTATAATACCTTACTCCTCAACTTCCAAGCACAAATGTGTCCTTAAAAAAATTAACCAAGAAATTAAATTGGAATTGTAACACCCCGTAATTTTAATTAAATACCTACATTGACATATTTGCGTACCAAATTATATAATACACGTATTTTATATATAAAAAGGTAAATTTATGCGTATATAAAAATACATGTTATATGTAAGGAATATTAAAAAATAAATGAAATTATTAAATACATAATATAAGTTCAATTAGGTGAATGAGAATTGGTTAATTAAATATGTAAATTGAGATTATTATTAATGATTTAATGAATAGTATGATTTAATAAATAAAAGTTAAATATTAAGATGGGAGAGACTTGTTTTACTAAATGACATTGATAGCATGAGATCAAGTCATGTGGATGCTCCTATTGTTCTTTTTTTCGTTAACGTATTGGTTGTTTTTTTATGTAAAAAAAAGAAGAGAAAACATGAGAAAAGGAAGAAGAAAGAGGAAAAGAACAAGGGGAAAACATCAGATTTACCCAAATTGAAACCCGCGGTAAGTGATTTTTATTTAATTTCTTCGTAAAATTGATATTTAAGCTAGATGTAACGATTTTCTCGAAGTAAATTTTGTTATGAGAGCCATTTTATGGTGTTTTTGAAATTGGAGTTTTGACCCAACTTGAATGAAAATTTGTTCGAAAGGTTAAAAAACACTTCATAGACTATAGAAGCCCCGAATATGTAGTAAGATTTCATTTATTTGCTCATTTAAAGTTTTTATGGCTGTTGGAAGTTATATTTGATATTGGAGACCTTTTGAACCTTATTAAAACCCGATGAAACTTCGGTTTGAGACTGTAGAAAGATAGATCTATCAATTTCGGACATTTCGATGTTAAGATCATGCTTTTTGAATATGATTTGATATTTTTAGTAACTAAATATATGGTTTGGTGAGTAAAATTGACTTTGGAGAGCTCTGCGAATATGTAAAACCTTAGTGAAATACCTGTTGAAGGTATTAGAATGATAGTATGACTGATTTTATACGCGTCGATGTGGACAGAATAATTTTAGGAATGTTCTATATTTTTAATAAAATTTAGATATGTTTCCAATAGAAAAATAAAATTAAGAATTAGTGGAAATATAATTTTGAAATCTATTTTCACTGTTTCTTCTTGTGGAAACATCTAGATTGACAGTAGAAACAATATAGTAGCATCGTCAACTGCTTATGAGTCTTATTTTCAGTTAAAAAATTAAATATGTAAATAAAAACTGAGTATTTAGGCATGAAATAGATATGAATAACTGGTGCAATAATTTCCTCTGGGAATGTGGAGCTATTGTAATGGTGTTTAAGTGAGTTTGAATGGTGTTTAGTTGATTTTAATAATTAAATATGACTTGAATTTCATATGTAAAGTGTTTGAAATTGGAAATTTGATGTATTGGTGACTTATCTTGAGAGAACATTAGTGCTGGAAATTTGATGATGCAATTGTAATTGGTAATGATCATTTTTGCTGGATATTAGTGGGCACATTGACCTAGACCCGTTGTTTAACCACTGTGAGTATATTTCTTGCTTTTGGTTCTTGTATGACATTGTATTATATGAAATGTTTAACTGTAAGCATGCTATATACGTAAATGCATTGTATTTTATTGATCATTGAAAATAATCTTGGCATTTGGAGCATGTGAGACTTGCGAAGGCAACATATGATGTCATTTCGTTAGGAATTAACCCCGAATGAGTGTTATGCATAACCTCATTGACTGTAGGACTGTCCTAACAAGGACTGGAGATCCTTGAAATGACTGTGAATTGAGTAATGCGAGGTCCGAGCATAAACTCCTTATCGATGCATAATAAGGAGTTCGTACCCGCTCCATTACGAGGAGGGAGATTGTGGTTTTAGTTGAAAATGATGCATTGTTTTCTTGAAAAATCATGAAATTTATATTGTTGACATGTATGATATATTCGTTGAATGATGCATGTGTTTAATAATTGTTTTAAATGATTTTAAATGTCATGTTTTCCTAAATGCATATGATTGCCATTTCAAGATATATATTCATTGAGCTGTTGTTTGCTCACTCTATTTCCTTCAATATTTTAGGTATAGAATCAAAGGGGAAAGGAAAAGCACGAGAGTAGATACGTGATCTAGATTCCTACCTTGTTGATGTACGTATATGCGAAGGAAATGAATTATATTTTATTTATTTTCACATGTATATATATATATATATATATATATATATATCACATCCTACATATATATATTATCACATAGATGGGTTGTATGGAACATAATTTTTTTTTTTTTATATTTTGGATTATGAAATGCTTAATGATGATGTATATGATTATATGTGCATGGTGGATGAAATGACTTGAGAAATAGATGGTATTTGAACATTTTGGGTTATGACATGCTTGTGATATTGGGAGGATTATTTATTGTGGAATGAATGACATGAATGGATATTGTGGATGAGTATATATATATGATTTGATTTGTGGTATATCAAAGAAATTGTGAAATGTCCAATATATGGGGATATGCTGTCGAAAATTCTGAAAATTTTAAGAATTATTGTGAATGTATGTTGAGGCTGACAGTATACTGTATACTGTACTCGGGAATGTACAGTGTATAGTACCATGTGCCGGTCATGACGTCAGCCTATGTCAGGGGTGTCGTGACAATATTGGTATTAGAGCGACGTTAGGATTTAAAACATGAAAGATTAAAAACCTTAATATCTTATGGGTAGTTAACTTACTTTATACCTACATGATTGGATTATCGGAGTTTTATGCTTCTCTATCTCGGTGAATGACAGATTGAAAGGGAAGTGTCAGGCAATCATGGACCCTCAAGAAGAGAGGTTAAAGAAGTTAGAAGAATTGGTTGTAGCTCAGCAGAGACAGAATGCTGAGATGATGAGGATGATGACTCACTTGCAAGAGAGTCTACAGGGGCTAGCAGCACCTGTAGAATCAAAGGTTGGCGCCAATAGTGCTGGTGCATCTACAGAGCGGCCGACCACAATGCATGAGATAGTAGGGTCACATGAGGATTTAGACGAGGCTCGCCGATATGAGGATGTGATAAGGGCTTTTAGGAGGTGTGAACCGCCTACTTTTGATGGTAGTCTAGTGTTGGAGATTGTCGAGGATTGGCTTCTGCGTATTGAAGCCATTTTTTAGGACATGCATGCACTGGACAGGGATAAGATTAGACTTGCTTGATTTAAATTCTCGAGTAAGGCAGAGTGATGGTGGCAGACGACAGGCTGAGCTTAGGGACCAATTGATACATGGGATAAGTTCAAGGAGGTATTGTACAAGACATATTATCCTCCTTTTGAGGTTAACAAGAGGCATCAACAGTTCATAAAGCTAAAGCAGGGGAATATGTCAGTTAGAGAATATGAGCATGAGTTTAACAGGCTAGCTTTGTTCGCCCCTAAGATGGTACAGACGGATCTGATGAGGATGAAAAGGATCAGAGATGGTTTTAATAACTCGATTAAGAAGGGTTTGGCTCTAGGTGGTGTTCAGACTTATGATCAGGCATATGAGATGACTGATAGACCAGCACTAGCAGCACATACAGTTGTGGAGCAGCAAGTACCCTATTAGGGTAAGAGAAAAGGTAGATGGGGCAGAAAATGGTGGGGAGATCAAAAGAAGACAAAAGTAGCTGAGATGCCTACTACTCTAGAGACTCTAGTTACTCCTTCAGCAACAACAGTACCACCACCAGCATGCAGAGGATCATAGTCTGCTATGAGGCCACTCACATAGGGATCGTCTGTCAGGGCACCATGGCTGCATAAGGGAGTAGGCAGCGGGAGTGGTTGGCTTCCCACGCTAGGCACTGAGTTGCAGACAGCTTTATCTGCACATTGCCCTCCTATCACATGTTTTCGATGTGGGAATAAGGGACATAAGGTGTACCAATGTCCTTTTCAGCCAGCTTCGCGGACTCCAGCAAATCCATCTGCTATTGTTACTATTCCCACGCCTGTCAGAGAGCAAGACAGGGCTGTTACAGAACCATATCCAGATGTGAACAAGAACTTGGTGGAAGGTATGATTTCCATTTGTGACACTATGATGTATGTGTTGATCGATGCCAGATCCACTTTGTCGTTTATTGCTGGCCACATGGTAAATAGGTTGCATTTAACTCCTGTCAGGATTAGTACACCATTGGTTCTGAGTACTGCAGCAGGAGACCGAATCTACCCAAATATGTTGTGTGAAAATTGTGTGGTGAAATATGCTGATCATGAGATGATTGTGAATCTCAGGGCTAGAATTCCTAGAATTTGATGCTATACTGGGTATGGATTGGTTGGCTGCCTATCATACCCATGTTGACTGCTTTGGTAAGAAAGTGGTCTTCCAGATACCAGGACAACCCGCATTTGTATATAGTGGCAAGACATCTTCAAAACCTCTCACTCGAGGTAGGATGGCCACTAATGAAGAGATAGGGATGTTGGCTAGTATAAAGCCAGTGAAGGAAAAGGATACATGCGTTCAGATATCAGATATTCCTATAGTGCGTGAGTACCCAGATGTTTTTCCAGATGATTTACCAGGGTTACCACCTGTACGGGAGATTGATTTTATTATTGAACTGATGCCTGACACAAAGCTTATTTCTATTCCACCCTATATAATGGCACTAAAGGAGTTACAGGAACTCAAGGTGCAGTTAGATGAGTTGATGGCAAAAAGGTTTATTACCCTGAGTATGTCACCCTGGGGCGCACCAGTACTGTTTGTGAAGAAGAAGGATGAAAGCATGAGGTTATGCATTGATTATCGACAGTTGAACAGGGTGACAGTGAAAAATAAGTATCATTTACCCTGTATTGATGATTAGTTTGATCAGTTGAATGGTGCTAAATTCTTTTGTAAGATTGATTTACGATCTGGATACCATCAGCTGAGAATACGAGAAGAGGATGTGCCAAAAACCGCGTTCAGAACAAGGTATGGTCACTATGAATTTCTTGTGATGCCCTTTGGATTAACTAATGCCCTAGCCATGTTTATGGACTTGATGCAAAGGATATTCAAACCATATCTGAACCAGTTTATCATTGTGTTCATTGATGATATTCTCATTTAATCCAAGACTCAAGAGGAACATGAGCAGCACCTCCGCATCACTTTGCAGACACTGAGAAAACATCGGTTGTATGCTAAATTCAGTAAATGCGAGTTTTGGATACATGAGGTGAGATTTCTAAGTCATGTGGTTAGTGCAGAAGATATTTCTGTTGATTCTGCTAAGGTTGAGGCAATCATAAATTGGCCAAGACCAACCACAGTAACTGAGATCTGTAGTTTTCTGGGTCTAGTTGGTTATTACAGGAGATTTGTGGAGAGCTTTTCTCGATTGGCTTCCCCACTCACCAAGCTGACTCAGAAAAACATGCCATTTGTGTGGACTTTTGCATGTGAGGATGTTTTCACTGAGTTGAAGAAAAGACTGACTACTGCTCCACTTTTAGTACTCCCAAAACCTGAAAATAAGCTATTGATTTACACTGATGCGTCACACTCAGGTTTGGGTTGTGTATTGATGCAAGGGTAGAGTGATAGAGTAATTGCTTATGCGTCTAGACAACTGAAGATACATGAGAAGAAGTACCTGTGCATAACTTGGCACTCGCAGCTGTTGTCTTTGCACTGAAATTGTGGAGGCATTACCTTTATGCAGACTCGGTTTGGTACTCATCTCCGTTTTAGTACAACATTTCATCCTCAGACTGATGGCCAGACTGAGAGAGTGATTTAGATGCTGGAAGACATGCTCAAATCGTGTATTTTAGAGTTTGGTGGGACTTGGAGTGAAAGTTTACCTTTGTATGAATTTGCTTATAACAACAACTATCAGGCCAGTATTGGCATGGCGCCTTATGAGGCCTTGTATGGTAGGCCATGCAGATATCTGACTTGCTGGTATGAGGTTGGGGAATAACAGTTATTGGGGCCGAAAGTTGTTGTTGGTCACACTGAACAAATTAAGCAAATCAGACAGAGATTGAAAGCTGCCCAAGATCGTCAAATGAGTTATTTTGATAACCGACATAGACCTTTAGAGTTTGCAGTAGGTGGCCTAGTATTACTTAAGGTATCGCCACGAAAAGGTCAAATGCGGTTTGGGGTGAAAGGCAAATTATTTCCTCATTTCATTGGACCGTTTAAGGTCTTAGAGAGGATTGGTCCGTTAGCGTACATGATTGCTTTGCCTCCTCAGTTAGTCGGTGTTCATAACGTGTTTCATGTTTCTATGCTGAGAAAGTATCACACAGACCCGACTATGTATCCAGACCCAACACATATTCTAGATGTAACACAGTTACAAGTTGAGGAGGATGTTACATATGAAGAAAAGCCCATTCAGATTCTGGATAGGAAGATTCAGAAGTTGAGAAATAAAGAAACTCCTTTAGTCAGAGTCAAATGACAATTTCATGATAATGAGGAGCAGACATGGGAACGCGAAAACCAGACGAAGGAGACATTTCTTGATCTCTTTGCCACTTGAGGTACGTTTTTCCTTATCTGTTAAATTTTGTGGACGGAATTCCTTAAGTTGGGGAGATTGTAACACCTCATAATTTTAATCAAATACCTACGTTGACTTATATGCGTACCAAGTTGCATAATACGCATATTTTATACGTAAGAGGAAAATGTATGCGTGTGTGAAAGTACATGCTATATGTAAGGGGTATTAAAAAATAAATGAAATTATTAAATACATAATATAAGTTCAATTAGGTATGTGGCGACCCCGCACCCCGGACTACCAACCTCGCAAGGAATGGCGTGGGAAATGCTGGGGCGGGACGCCTGGCGTAGGCATCTCCAACCACTCCTCAACTCCCGTGAGGTGGTTGAGTCCCTACGAGCCTTATCTCAAACAACGACATAATATCAAAAGGTACTAAACAAAACTACCAACCGTATTAATCATCCAAGACAAGAGATAATCCATAAAAATGAACCATAAATAAAACTACAATCCCTACAGTCCATCAAAATGGACATACACGTAAAGTCAAAAACTATGGGTACAAAAAACCGTCATATGCCCACATGGTCTATCTAACAAGTCCCAACTCACCCATACTACAATGTGGTAAGTGTTATAATTACATAGTCCAAAATATAATGCATTATAATTTAAAACACAGTTCAACCAAAATGCCTCTTAACACACATCGAGGCCTTGGATTCTCTCGCCGGCAAGGCCCTCAAGATATGACTACTCCTTTGCCCTTATTCGAGACAGAAAGACCTGAAAGAGGAAAATGAGGGTGAGCCAACGGTGCCCAGTGAATAGAATTCAAATATGCTATCAATACTCATCAATAAATATCATGTATGCATGTTAATGTGTAGCATGATCAAAAACTCATAACATATAGATATCAAACATTTATAATAAGCTCGATGCAAGTAAAAGCTTATCAATTTGGATCCACATTCCACATGCATTGGGGTTACTAGTGCACGTCTATTTCACCGTACCGTTCTCATCTCCAATCATGTTGATTTAGGGTTACTTGTGCACGTCTATTTCACCGTAACGTTCTCATCCCCAAATATTTTCTTTTTAAAACCCTCCTATGACAAAGTTAAGTCTCCCTATTAGCCAGATAGATGGGCCCAACCAAAGTCATAAGGTTTTCTCAAATCAATGCATCATTCAAAACATTAGGACACACATTCATGCTTTCAACATACGATATATATAAGTGATATGATGACATAAAAGATATAATCATAAATGAAGTCTACTCACAACCAAGCCTCGCGAGAGTATCTAACCACACACGGCAACCAAACCGAATCAACCCAATCAAGATCCTGAAACATTCATCAATATCCTACCATACATCAATTTCTATGCTCAATCACATAGACATTACACATCAATCCTAAATCAATCCACATATAGACAATAGGCCTAAATCCCATCTAATCCCATCATTCAACTCAAATCACATGACTTAGGCCTTTAATGCATAGTTCTCATTCATAAACCATTCAATTAATCAAAAATACTGATTTTCAATTCCTTAGGCATAAACATGCCCAAATTGGGCCATTTGATCACAAGTAGGCATAACCCATGATATGGTTACAACCACCAAATCAGTAGCATAATCAACCCTAATCATGCTTAATTAAACATAAGTTGCATCAATTCAATGATTCTAAGCCAAAAGCATCAAAAGCCCTAAAATATGAAATTTTCCATACTTAGGCCATATTGCCGATTTACACTAGGTCACCATGTTCAGCCATGTATATCACTGATTTTGCATCATGGGTTCATCAACAATGGCAACTAGGTCAACATAGTTGACATGCAAGCTATTTGGAAAGGTTTAAGTTCATATTCTAAATTTAGGTCTAATACAAGCAACCCTACCAATTCTTCATTTAATATTTTGTTCAGATGTATCAATCTACCAACAGAAATATTTAGTCACAAAATCAACCGTACAGATTGAAGTATGTTAAGAAACAAACCTTATGTCCAAAAATCAGCTCAATCCAACGGTGGACCGAAAAGATAAGTCTCTTTGATGAACAAGTCTCTAATTAGACAATTTCTCCTTTCCTGCTGCAAATACTCGAACTCAGATGACTATATCACACAAAATACTTGACCCATATACAATTTATAATGCACATATGTATATACATTATCAAGCATCAATTATACAAACATTAAACAACCATAAAAAAACACCAAACATATCAAGGCAAACACATAGAGTTTGGGCAAAATATAATTGGGTAATGGGCTAGATAAAATAATTTTCGGGGCGTCACAAGGTAAATGGGGATTGGTTAATTAAATATGTGAATTGAGTTGATGATTAATGATTTAATGAATGAAAGTTAAATATTAAGATTGGGGGGGAGTTGTTTTACTAAATGACATTGGTAGTATGGGATCAAGTCATGAGGATGCTCTTGTTCTTTTTTTAGTTAATGTATTGGTTGTTTTTTCTTTTTTTTTTAAAAAAGAAGAAGAAGAGAAAACGTGAGAAAGAGAAGAAGGAAGATGAGGAGAACAAGGGGAACACGCCGGATTTATGCTAAATCAGGACTCGCGGTAAGTGATTTTCACTTTATTTCTTCGTGAAATTGATATTTAAGCTAGATGTAACTATTCTCTTAGAGTAAATTTTGTTATGGGAGTCGTTTTACAGTGTTTTCAAAATTGGGGTTTTGACCCGACTTAAATAAAAACTTGTTCGAAAGGTTGAAAAACAATTCCTAGACTGTAGAAGCCTCGAATATGTGGTTAGATTATTTGTTCATTTGGAATTTTTATGGCTGTTGGAAGTTAGATTTGATATTGGAGAGCTTTTGAACCCTATTAAAACCTGATGAAACTTCGGTTTGAGACTGTAAAATGATAGATCTATCAATCTTGGACATTTCGATGTTAAGATCATAATTTTTGGATATGATTTGATATTTTTAGTAACTAAATAAATGGTATTAGTGAGTAAAATTGACTTTGGAGAGCTCTGCGAATATGTTAAACCTCAGTGACATACTTGTTGAAGGTAGTAGAATGATAGTATGACCGATTTTACACGTGTCGATGTGGACAAAATAATTTTAGGAGTGTTCTATATTTTTAATAAAATTGATATGTTTCAAATAGAAAAATTAAATTAAGAATTAGTGGAAATATAATTTGAAAATCTATTTTCCCTGTTTCTTCTTATGGAAACATCTAGATTGACCGTAAAAATAGTATAGTACCATCTTCAACTGCTTATGAGTCCTAAATTTAGTTGGAAAATTAAATATGTAAATGAAAACTGAGTATTAACGCGAGAAATAGATATAAATAAATGGTGCAATAATTCCCTCTGGGAATGTGGAGCTATTGTAATGATGTTTAAGTGAGTTTGAATGGTGTTTAGTTGATTTTAATGATTAAATATGACTTGAATTTCATATGTAAAGTGTTTGAAATTGGAAATTTGATGTATTGGTGACTTATCTTGAGAGAACATTGCAGCTGGAAATTTGATGATACAATTGTAATTGGTGATGATCATTTTTGCTGGATATTAGTGGGCACATTGACCTAGACCTGTTGTTTAACCATTGTGAGTATATTTCTTGCTTTTGGTTCTTGTATGATATTGTATTATATGAAATGTTTAACTGTAAGCATGTTATATACGTAAATGCATTGTATTTTATTGATCATTGAAAATAATTTTGGCATTTGGAGCATGTGAGACTTGCGAAGGGAGGTCGTATATGATGTCATTTCATTAGAAATTAGCTCCGGATGAGTGTTATGCGTAACCTCATTGACTGTCGTACTGTCCTAACAAGGATTGAAGATCCTTGAAATGACTGTGAATTGAGTAATGTGAGGTCTGAGAGTAGGCTCCTTATCGATGTATAATAAGGAGTTCGTATCTGCTCTATTACGAGAAGGAGGGAAATTGTGGTTTTAGTTGAAAATGATGCATTGTTTTCTTGAAAAATCATGAAATTTATGTTGTTGACATGTATGATATATTCGTTGAATGATGCATGTGTTTAATAATTGTTTTAAATGATTTTAAATGTCATGTTTCCCTAAATGCATATGATTGTTATATCAAGATATATATTCATTGAGCTGTTGTTTGCTCACTCTATTTCCTTCAATATTTTAGGTACAGAATCAAAGGGGAAAGGAAAAGCACGAGAGTAGATACGTGATCTAGATTCCTACCTTGTTGATGTATGTATATGCGAAGGAAATAAATTATATTTTTTTTATTTTCATATGTATATATATTACATCCTACATATATATATTATCACATAGATGAGTTGTATGGAACATGGATTTTGGTTTGATATTTTGGATTATGAAATGTTTAATGATGATGTATATGATTATATGAGCATGGTGGATAAAATGGCTTAAGAAATAAATGGTATTTGAACATTTTAGGTTAGGACATGCTTGTGATATTGAGAGGATTATTTATTGTGGAATGAATGACATGAATGAATATTGTGGATGAGTATATATATATATATATGATTTGATTTGTGGTATATTAGGAAAATTGTAAAATGTCCAATATATGGGGATATGCTGCCAAAAATTCTGAAAATTTTAAAAATTATTGTAAATGTTTGTTGAGGCTGACAGCGTATTGTATATTGTCCTCGAGAATGTACAGTGTATAGTACCCTGTGCTGATCATGACATCAGCCTAAATCAAGGGTGTCATGACAGGAATAATCATAAGAAGTTTATTTGTATGTAGTCCATCATATAATATCTTATTAAATTTGTTGAAGAGTGTAAAAAAATGGGTTGGGAAAAGTGGAATTTAGGAAGAATAAATGGAAGGACACAAAAGATCTCAAGAGAAAACCTTATTCGTCTATGAGGTAAGTATTATTATTATTAGTTTATAAGGTATTTAAAATTAGGGGTGATAATATAGATCACGACACTATAACATGACTTGAAACTGACACAAAATTAGAAGGTTTGAGTTTAGCATAAACACGTGTGGGTCAAAATAGGTTAAACCTGATTAGACACGATTAAATTTCAGGTCAAAATCAGGTCGACCTGCTAAACTCAAAATTGACCCGTTGAACACTATTATATTTTGTGTTGAGACTTATGTTATGTGTAGAGACTTTTTAATATTTAATGTCATGTGTTAAGACTATAACTTTATAATTATTCAGATTTTGCCTCTTGTTGTGATTACCCTGGTAATCAAAATTTTGTCCTTGAGGCCTTTTGTTTCTATTCCATATTGTCTCCTGCAGGTTCAGTTCTCTCTCTACCAACAAAGCTCGTTCAACCACCTCTTTATAAGTCTCCAAATTCATAGGGACAACCACCTTTTTAATTTTCATTCTGAGACCCTCTGCGAATCTACTAGCTTTCATATGTTCATTAACTACCAGTTCATGAGAAAATCTGGAAAGTTTGATAAACTTAGCCTCATATTCTGCCACTGTCATGTTCCTTTGTGTCAGCCTTACAAATTCATATTGTAGTTCTTTTATGTTCGCCTTGGGGAAGAATTTATCATAAAATATCTCTTCAAAAGTTGTCCAGGTCATAGTGTTCACGTCCACTGTAGGACTTTCTTTAACCATTCTCCACCAATGTTTGGCCTCACCTATGAATTGGTGAGCCGCAATCGCCACCATTCTTGGACCAATCACTCCAAGGACTTCCAAGTGTTCCTTAACCTCCTGGAACCACTTGTCAGCTTCCCTTGGATCTGGTTTCCTTCATATTTTGAAGGATGCATACGTTGGAAGTCTCTCAATTGATTCGCCCATTCCTTTTCTTCAAGCCTCCTGATGTTTCAAGCTCCTGGTTCATTCTCCACTACAATTGTTGGATTCAGTTGAGGTTGAGGCATCTGTCTGGTCACCTGTTCCACTACTTGTCCCAAAAATTCTGCCATCATCTCTGGTCCCAAAACGATTCCAGGGGTTGGAACTGTTGTAGGTCGGACATTCTCTGCTCCAGTAGAGTCAACATTCGCTGTCAGATTTGCATGCTCTTGCTCCGTCAGCTGAGGTTCGAATGTCAGTTGTGTCTGCACAACTGGTTCAGTGTCCCTTATGTGATCACTCACAGACCTTGTGTTTCTTCTTCGAGGTGCAACCATCTATAAAATCTCAACTCATCTTTAGTACTACAGGAGATAATTATTTTCGGTTAGGGTGCCTCTAGATTCAGAATTCTAAGTTCTCGAAAATAAAATGATCCTATTGGTTCAGTTTCTAGGTTTAACAAAATTTTGGCAATCCATGATTGTCATAGGGTACAGGATTTGGTTTTGATACATGTAAACAAGACAAGCAAACAAACAAACAACACACCACACAACAATGGCATAGAGAGATTCCCAAACTTTCACTTATATCCTCCGTATTCAAGTGTCCCATACCACTCTAGCCCGGTGATATAAGCTTCCACAAAGAAACTTCAATACACCCAAACAATGTGCAAATGTCCTATAAACTAAGGCTTCCCCACTATGTCCAAGCTGTCCCATACCAGTTGAACGTAGCGATACGAGCTCGTCCAGAGTGGTTAGTCATTCACCAAACATGGCCTGCTAGTCTCTAAGTTCAAGACTCCTCAAATACCCTTAAATTCCTCCACCCCATACCGCTTTGGAACCAAGAATAAAAGACTCATCCTGATCTTATATTCTAACCAAACAATTTCCATACAAGTTCTCGTCTCTAACCGATGTCCTAAAAGTTTTGAATTTGTTAAACCCACTGTACTTTCATTCTCGATATTATGTTATATGGTTTATAATTGTCATATTTATCTAGCTCAAGTTGGACCCTAATCTCATAAAGATTTGATACCTACTCACTGATACTAAGCTTCTCAAATTTCGTTTTAACACTTCTCATGATCTGAAGCCTAAGCTCTGATACCAATTTGTAACACCCCGATTTTCAAAACTTAAATTTCAAGTAAAATAATGAATATTTTAATTTTATCGAGAAGAACCACTGAAAATCGAGATGTTAATCGTACCCTTCTATCTTAACCCATAACCATTATATAGGTAATAAAATTTGTAAAAATATGAATTTGTATTCTTCTAACCAACTTACTGGTTAAGATAAACGAACACCCTTTTATCTTCATGCTAAGGACCACATAATGCCACTATACAAATTTCTATATTAAATTGTGAGGGTACTTGCCCTTGTCCATTCAATATGGACACAACATTTAAATACAGTCATCAAATAGAATTAATGAATTCAAGTCCAAAGCACATGCATTTAAAGTAAATCATGATCCCTTCAATAATCATAATAAGGTTTTATTAAAACTTCTAGTGTCAATACAACCCTTTTTAAATAAAAAGTTTACAAACTCAAACAAGTAATTAGTTCATTCACTAATTAAAATCTTATCTGGATTACCATCCTACCCCTATCACTGAACCACGTCACAACTTGCTACTTTATTTTCTAAGTACCTGCATGTGAAAAATAGGGATAAGCTTGAAAGCCCAGTGGGTCATCTAAACAATTCACATCATCTTATCATGATATATACACAACAACATTATAAACAAGTTTCACACATTAATCGTTGCAACATTAGATTTTTTGAGTCGAGAATTTTATCACGTTCTAAATCTCGTACCTTTAGTAAATCAAACACAGGGTGGCACTACCCAAAATCAAAAATTCGTTGGCGATATTCATTATGAATAACTGCCCATAATAAACATTGGCGATATTCTTTAGAATAACTGCCCCATAATAAACATTGACGATATTCCTTGGAATAACTGCCCCATATGTGTGATTATTATCTTAATTGTGTTCTTTAGTGATGTCACACCATACATACAACATAAGTATGATATTAATTGCATTCACACGACGTATTCAAACTCCACTACACGTGGTATCATGTCACAATGCTAAATATAATAGTATTATCGCATGAACTTCACTATGTCAATATTCTCAAGTCATGTATTTCATCATCAAGCATTATAATATACAAATGAATCTCAATTACCACATGAATTGCATGCATCCATTTATCATTTGATCAGAACAAGAAATCATGCTGACACACATATCATCATAGTTAACAATCACGACATGATATATATAAAATCATATAAAATGGACATGCAAGAGCAATCTAATAATACTATAGACCTAATTAATTTAACATTTCTATCTATATATCAAAATAAAACATTGTAAAAGGCATAGAATCTTCCCTACCTGAATCGCTAAATTTCAAAAGTGTTGAGATTCCTCGACGTTGGGCGTTATCAACCTATCCACGCATAAATCATACGTTAATCAATTGTTTTGAATTATATTATATTAATATAATGTGCATACATGTCTATGTTGTATGGTGGTGGTCACATTATACATATAATATAACTTAGCTAATAAATTTCCACATGATATAATATGATGATCTAGATAGTAAAAACGTAAAATATGATATACCATAATCTAATATATTATATGTGGTATTGTATGTATGATATATATAAATATATTATATAAGATACTGATTGCTCTGCTTAAAAGAAAAATAAAACTTGAGTTGCAGAGAAACTCTTTTAAATGGACGAAGGAATAAAACAGGGAAGAGAGAGAGGAAGGAAAAAGAAAAGAAGATGAGGAAAAGGAGAAGAAGAAAAAGATAGTGGAAAGAGGATGGTGAATGGGCGAGATGCAGAGAGATATGGAGAGACGCCGAGAAAGAAATGGGCGAAAAGAGAGTGAGAGAGAGAGAGAGAGAGAGCGGAGCAGAGAGGTTTGCGCAGTTGGGTTTCGAGAGAAAGAGGCGCTATTGTTTTGAGAGAGAGAGTTTCGAGTAAGAGAGAAGAGAGAGGCGAGATTCAGAGCGAGAGAGTAGAGGAAGATGGCGGAGAAGAGAAGAGACAAGAGAGAAAGTTGCAAAAAAAAAAAAGGTCGCACAAGAGAGAAATTACAAGAGAGATTGAGAGAGAGAAGAAGAAGAAGGAAGAATCGAAGTTGCAGCGGCGATGACCAGCAAATGTAATGAGAGGCAGTGATGAGTAGCAGTGGCTACATACGGTGGCTCAACAGTGGCGATGAACCAGATGGAAGTTGCAGCGTGTGATGGCGGAGATTTTGGTGAAATTTTGGTGAATATCAAAGAAGGGTTTCGTATTTTGGAGTTTGACGATTTTGGAGAAGGCAGCGGCGATTTTGGAGTTGCAGTGGAGAGAGGAGTTTGGCGGTTTTGAAGAAAGCAGCGGTGATTTTGCAACGGCGAGTTGCAGCGGCGAGTTGCAGTGGAGAGAAACAGAGCATCAAAGCAAAGAAAAAGAAAAAGGAAGAAGTCTCACCGTGATTTTCGTTTCAACGTTTCTTGATTCCTGGTTCGAGATGAGAGGAGCGTGAAAGAGATGAACGAGACGGCTGAGGTGCATAGGTATTATACATAGTATTGTTAATTCTAGGGTTTAATGATGATCATGTAGATATTTTCAGAATTTTCAGGGATTATATTTGAAATTAGAAAGTAGATTTTCAGAATTTTTAGGGATTACATTTGAAATTGGAAAATAGATTTTTCAGGGATTATATTTGAAATTGGAAAGTAGATTTCATAATTTTTTTTGGGATTATATTTGAAATTGGAAAATAGATTTTCAGATTTTTCAGGGGATTACAGCATAATTCTATTTTTGATGTTTTTCCAGTTATTTTCCTAGCCAACTGAAATGAAAAAGTCCCTAGCTATATCTCTCCAAACGAGATTGGAGAAATCACATTCGAAGAACAGGTGGTCCTGATTTTTAGTTCCCATCCAGCAAATAACACTTGAGGCATTCACATCCAGACCAAAAGAGTGTAGTTTACCAGTCGTAGCCAATCTTTCCCAACAGACCTTCCAAAGAAGAATGCTACAGAGAGTGGAGTTGTCTTTGAACCAGAAGATATCCATCCATGGAGGAGGGAAGCTCTAGATCTAACTAGGTTCCATGTGGACTTGAAAGAAAAGCAACCATTTTCACACGATTTGCAAATAATTTTATCTTCCTCATCCCCTTGGAGAAGGTCTTGAGGACAGGAGTACCAAACTAAAGAAAGGGAGGGGGGAAAGGCCACAAATTCCCACTCCTAATAGAAGAAGTAAGGGCATTTCTATTCAAACCAGATCTTCTTCTATACCTTCCCCACGAGACAGGATCAAAACACCATCATCATGCCACAGGTCCAACCAGATTCTAGTCCTTTGGCCATTGCCAATTAGATTAATTAATACAATCTCGAAGTTAGATTCAAATAATCAATTGCCTTCATAATAAATGCAAAAATCATGGCTTTTGATTATTAGTTACTATTATTATTTTGTGAAAATGGGCTGATTAATTAAAAATATGGTAGAGTACTCTTTCCATGAAAACTTAGTTATAAAAATCACATATTGAAAAGAACATCTTGCTAGTTTTGAGACTAAATTTTTTAAAGTTCACTTTAAATGAGAACTTGCACAACCAATAAATGTAATAGCTTTGTCCTAGCTAGGTATATATCTTAAAATGGAGGTCCTATTCAAAAGAGATTGAACGAAATTGCTCGGATCGACAATATATATATATATATATATATATATATATATATATGTTGCAGTAACGTACTACAAACTTGGCATATATATGAACTGATATTAATTATTCTTTACCTAGAAAAGAATCAATTATGATTGCAAAAAAGGAGAGAAAAAGAGCATTAATTAATTGCAATAAAATCACAAGAATATTAAACTTGTATGTGCACACACACACACACACATATATATATAGCTAGCATTTATAGAAACAAGTGATATACAGATCTTTAACTTGCAAGCATGTGACAATGAATGAGGCTACAATAAAAACCTATGCAAATTGCTAGTGTATGTATAGAGCTTCTAAAGCAATACCTAACGTTTATGGCTTCCAAAAATGGCTGCAGTTAAAGAAGCTTTATACATCCCTAGCTAGTAATATTTAAGACTTTGACCCCCCAACAATTTTATATATTTCTGTCTCCTTGCTTTATATTTTCTATGCTGGGGACATGTATTAGTAATACCAACATGTAGAGTTCTCCAATTAACCCTAATTAAGGAATCCAGCTTGAACACCAGAATTAGGGTTCAAAACAAAATGCCCACTTGACAAAGATGATGATGATGGTGATGGCATGAATATGGCTTCAACATGACACTCCTTTTGCTGAACATCATCAAAAATATAACCTGAAGAAGATTGTGAACATGGAAGAAGAAGCTTATTTGTGTCAACTTCAAGAGAAGCAGTAGTAGAAGAAGATGATGGCAAACCACATTCATACATGCTCTTCATCTCATCATCATGATAAGGCATCATCATCAAGGAACTCATGATCACGTCCATGGACTTGTTTTCTTCGTTGTTTCCAGCCGCCGCTGTGTAATATGGTGTAATTGCCGCATGATTTGAATGATGATCATCATGATCATGAGGCTGGGAAACAAAAGACCATGTCGATGATGTGGGGTCATGATGTGAAGATGTATGATCCAATTGATGTGATGGAAGTGGAGCATTAATAGAATCAACATTAAAAAGTATAGGATCAGAAGTAGTAGTGTTTTTAAGATCTGCATAATTATCAAACCCTTGTATCATTGGTGTCGCACCACGAGGAAGAAACAAAAAATCTTGAAATTGGGAGCTCCCCATCATCAAAATATTAGGGTTTAGATCATGTACTGATGAGAACAAACCCTCAACGGAGAAATCAGGAAGATTCGTAGTGGTAAGATGAGAAGAAGCATTTAAATTTGGTTTAGAGATTAGCTTCTTCTTGATGCTTGAGTTCCAAAAGTTCTTCACTTCATTGTCTGTTCTCCCTGGTAGGTGCTTGGCAATCTGGGCCCATCTGTAGACGTAGACCAAGTTTTATATATTTATATAAGAGTTCTTTCCTAATTGTATATAAATAATTAAATATAATACTGTATAAATTAATATTATTATATATTTAATTAATATGATCTTTTGTAAATTAATATAAGGAATTTGTAAAATTGAACCTGTTGCCTAGAATTCTGTGGAGCTCAATGATAAGAGAAGCTTCTTGAGAAGAGAAGCTCCCACGTTTTAAATCTGGCCTTAAGTAATTGATCCATCTAAGTCTGCAACTCTTACCACATCTTTGCAGCCCTGCAGCAATATATATGAATATATGTAAATATATAAGAACACATAAATTTTGGTTATTAGATATTAAAATAAAAGGCTTGCGCGAGGCTCTCACCGTTACATCCTTTCCTCCAAATTAAAGAGTTTATTATATACATTATAAAGAAAAGCTTGAACAAGAACTGATATTTGAAAAATAAGAGGAAGAACAAAAAGAGATCAAAACATTACTAATGTAGGCTGAGAGAGGAAATAATTAGATGGGCATTGATGGATCAAATTAAAATATTTCAGAGGAACTGACAAAACTTGGGCATTTAATTAATAAATTGATTTAACTTGTTCCATTAATTTATACTAATTACCTGCAAGTCTTGGAACTGAGCTCCAACACCCAAGACCATAGGTGGAAATGTAGTTGATAAGCTTCTCATCTTCTTCAGGTGACCACAGTCCTCTCCTAACCTTCTGCTTGTTGCAGCATGAGTGATGACCCATCTCTCTCTTCTCTCCTCTCTTCTTTCTTTCTCTACTCTGTTTGTCAATACCAGCACAGCAACTGCAGAGATCAAGATTTATTAGAAATGTAAGAATTTCTTTTCTTTTTTTTTAAAGAAAAGAACTAGAGAAATTAATTATGGTGGAGAATGAAGGAAGACCTGCAACTTCTTGCAATAAGGCTTGAGAACCTGCAAGCTGGAGAAATGTAAGAAGACAAGCGGATCAGAGTCTGAGAATACTCACATTGGGAATTTAATGAGGGGGATTGAGAAGTACTATATTTTTTTTTTTTGATGGAAAGCGAGAACTTGTATGATGACCCAATAAAAGTATGCTGTAAATTAATGCTTCGAACTCCTTCTGTATGAGTTTCATTGGCTTTTTAATAATGTAACTTTGGAGTCTTCTACAGATGGCTTCAAAAGAAAAAAAAAAGAAAAACTTCAGTCATATAATTAAATACATGTGTGGCCATACATCCATGCATGCAATATTTACGGCCCCATGAATGATCCTTGTCTGACATTCTTCCTATAAATGTAGAACCAAGCAATAGTCAACATATGTACATATCTAAAATCTTGATCAACAATTAACAAAGATAAATATTAAGGAAAATCCTAAGTGATATCCAAAGTAAATATTCACAGTATACATTACGGTTAAATATCATTAAATTGCCTTGAAACGTGTACCAACACATGAATCAAAGCAATCCACTAGTGTATGTGGGTGATGTACACTTTAGATGTACATATTAGATGTCAATATAGCATTAAAAAATATTAATCTAATTATAATAAAATACAACTACAATGCAACTACACACATTTATGTTTATTGAATCATTTATTGTACACCTCGATATGTGTAAACTACACATATCCAATGAAAATGAATATATAATTGTATTATAGTTGTTTTTTTAACAATTAGATTAACATTTTTCTATAACATTACTCAAATATTAATGACAATGCGTATTAAGTAAGCTCTATTTATATGTGTGTATAAAAAGTGATGATGCATAATCACATACATCCAGTAGTCAAATACAAGGGTTGACTTAGTAGAACCACATAATTTCTTGTCTTCTTGCATGAACTTAATCAAGAATTGGTGGGCCACGTGTCATTATATGATGATTAGTTTGGCCAATGAGGTTAATCCTTGTTTTTGAAGTGTGTTTCTAGGTACACACCTTAGGGGCCCATTTTGATGAGCAAATCATAAGAACCCAAAGGAGAAAATAGGTCGTTAGGGGGGATAGGGACACACAAGGGGGAGGCTCTTGCTCTAGGGTTCAAATCAAGGGTCTAACTTTATGTATAGACACCAACGATTAGGTGTGAAGCTTCTCCTAATTCTCATTCTTGATGGCTCACCACATTTTTATTATATATTTAACATATACTTTATACATTTATTCATTTATTATTTATTATAGTGCATGTGAAACCCATGATGAGTTATATATACATAATAGATCTAAATTCTATTCAACTTTTACTAATTGAATTAATTAGGGTTTTATGAAATGCAATTAAATCTTTAGTGGGAACTAAGAAATTACTCTTTTTGAAAAAATTCAATGAGTTTGACAATGCATCATCATTTTATATGCAATCATGGAATTAGAGAGAATTGTTCCCTTGAATAAAGTGGGTTTTTAATTATTCTTGCTTTCTTTATTCTCTCTAAAATTTGTCCTTATCAATTTAGTGCATTTTTTTTCTTTCTTTCTTTCGCCTAATCAACTTTTACTTGGGAATTCTATTTTACCAAATCATTACGTCGTAAAACATTTATCAGTAGAAACAATATGTAACAACAAAAGGTTGGTTCACTGGTTCAGGAAGTAAACTATGAGGTGCGGTTGAGGGACTCATCACGAGTTCGAGCTCGCCCTCGTCCATCCCTGTTGGGAGAGGTGTTCTTGCCCCTACAAATTCTCAAATCCAGAAGGATTAGTCTCGCCCTAAAAAAAATGAGGACACTTGCCGAATGTCGGAAAATCGGTACCTAAAAAAAAAAAAACTATATATATATACACACACGCACGAACACTAGCGTCTTTATATATGTGTGTGTATTTCTCTTTTGATATAAAGTAAAAGGGTAAAATTAATTAAGTTGGAAGATATAAAAACATAATAAGAAGAAAAATTAAAAAGTCCAAAATGTAGGAGACGGAGTACAAAAGTATATTTTCATTAAAAGGTTAAATTATCGTTTTTAGACCTTTTTTTTAATATAAAAGGTAATTTTTTAATAAAAAATAAGATAAACTTAATTTTGAGAGACAATTTTGGAACTTTATCAGAAATTGCTTATATAGCTTTACTGTAGAAAATTGTGTGTGCATATGTATTTTTATTTATGTATTTGTATATATATTTATCAATTTGAGACTTAGTTTATCTACAATAAGATTGTATAAGGATACCAACGAGGGTTGGCTTAGGTGGAAGGGGCCCTGGTCTCTTAAGTAAGAAGTCTCGGTTTCGAATTCTTGTAGATGCAGAAAATCCCGTTGGGAGAGGTCCCCGTTTCAGCGTCCAACAGTTACCTCGAGTCCAGGTGGATTAGTCTCGCCGTAAAGTGGAAGAAGGACGTCACCTGGGCGCCGAAATCCTACTAATAAAAAAAAAAGATTGTATAAGGATATTCAATGAATTCATTAGATTTTCCTCCTCCTTGTCAATTATTTTGGTACACAATAAATATTGAGATCCATACATATAAATTGAAAGGTTCGACACTTTTCAAGACGATGAAAATTAAGAGGGGAATTATGCATATATACATACAATCATACGTATATATAATAGTCCACGAGCATGCGAATAAAAGGGGGCAAAAATGTTATCCAAAGAAAAAGAATAAAAGTTGGTTAAAAGTTAGCAAAAAAATAATACTAGTAAAAGGGAGCTGAAAGTTACTAATAAATAAATAAATAAATAAAAGAGGGCTGAAAATGACAAAAAAAAAAATAATACTTAAAATAAGTCTTAAATTTACTAACATTATTAAGAAATCTTTTACCTTATTACTAAATTACCCATAAATGTATTTTTTTATATAAATTTTATTTGATAGATTTATTAAAAAGTAATGAGTAATTTAAAAATTTATGATAAAAGAAGTATATATATATAGTGAGTTAAGGAGTTCCAGTTTTATAAATAATATATATGATTACTTTCAAAAATACTAGAACCATATGGGAAACTCACTATAAAAAGATAAAACAAAATTCTTACCCTATAAGTAATATAGCACATGGAACCTCCTTGCTTAATTAAGTTTGTTCTATACTAAGATGGTGAACTCTATCAACCAAATAATTATTTGAGTGCTTTATTTATTTATTTATTTATTTATTTGTAAAAATGGATATAAGAAGGGGTTGACCCCACACCCACTCAAGGCATATGTTGGATGCCTATCTACCAAAGACCACTAGAACAACTCGAAAACTAGTCTATGTCAGAACACTACCATCGCTTGAACAAACTGAACCCTCCTTTGGGGACTAAGTAGTGCTTTCTTGCATAATTTCAAGCATTCATTTTCAACATATAGCTTATTAAATATATTGTATGTCTTTGAATCACAGATCCAATATATGTTAAAGAGTTATATGCTAAAAGTGGGTGCTGAAAATTGGTAGTAGATGTTAAAAATTTGCTTCAATGATTTGATATGCCGAGTGCAAGCTCCAAGTTATTGTGTTTAAACCCTACCACTTACCTATCTTTAGAAAACAAGTAGTAGATAAATTAAAATAGAAAACAATTACAATAACACAATCATGATGTAGCAAATTCAAGTATCATTTGACAATTTAATAAAAACATAATGGGCAGAAATATAAATGAATATTTACATTTCGCAATATTCTAAATAGAACCGAGCCTTGAATATACACACACTATTATAATAAGAATACTTGAATGAGTTTACGGTTTGGACATTTTCGTCATACTTTCAAAATTAACCCTTTAAATTTACATTTATCAAATTTTAAAATTTAGGTACGAATAGCTAATACGGTAACTTACATTTATCAAATTTTAAAATTTAAGTATGAATAGCTGAATAGCTAATCCCTATTCCCTCCACTTTTCCTAATTTTAAGCTATTTTTAATTCAATTTATCTTTTCTATCTTAAATAATTTTAATATTTTACTATTTTTACCCTCTTTCTTTTCATAAAGAAAAAACATTTTTCATAACTTAATATAAACAATATAAATGAATATATTAACAAAATAGTAATACAACTTAAGCCTTTTCTAAACTACATGAGAATAGTGAAATAACAACAATATTAATTATGCATCTTTATTTGAATTTTTAACGTAACATATATGCATACAAGCTAGAATATGTGTGTGTATTAAAAAAATCTTAATGTTGTACTCATAGTTGTATAAATATTTAATTTAAAAATATTATATTTTAAGTAGGTCTTGAGTTTCTTTAATAATCATGACAGAATTTAATTTCAAACTTTATTTCAATCCAACTAAGACTTAAGAACATGAAAAAAAAAAAACTTTAGAACATGTGAACCTCAACTACACTATGAAAAACCTTGAAAACATAAAGCTCAAGTACAATTACAAAATTATTGTGACATACTCAATGCTCTTCCCACTTAAATTTGGCAACTGGCTCCTAATTAAGTACTTGTTTTTTGGATTTAGTTACCTAATGTTCTCTTAAAAGAATTATATTACTATATAATTAAGCATTACTATACAAAGAGTGTAACTGTTAATGACTTTGGCCGGAGTTGTATTGGTTGCTTGTGTTGTTTTTGGTTCTCTAATCTAATTTACCTTCAAAAAAAAAAAAAAAAAAAAAAAAAAAAGGAATAAAGAGGGGTGGCTTTATAGAGTAGTTATACGTAACTCTCAATTTAGTCAAGAATTTACTATTATTATACAAGTAAGATTCCTTAAATTAAAAGTATTATCAAAAAACATTGATTGAAACTTTTAGAATGACATTTACCTAAACAAAAAAAAAATCTCTATTCAAATAATATTGTATAAGATATTAAATTTCTTCAAAGAAGTTTCTTTTTTATAATAAGAAATTGGTAATATAAATTATTAATTGAGATCTCATTGATAAAAGTTTTATCACTTTCTGTATTTAATTAAATCACGAAGAGATAAATAATTCATGACAACATAATTTCTTAAAATATTATATGATAACTATCGTACGTATGGGATATTTTCAAGAAGAAGCCATTCATTTGAATGAAGAATGTCGCAAATTTTTTCTATTAATCTATATCTATATGAGTATTATAATTCATCTTTAATACACTACAAGATCTAAACAACGTTATATCTTTTAAGAGAACCTACAAATATAAATCCCGTTTTCCTTCAAATATTGTGAAGAATTGATAGAATTTTCCTAGGTCTCATGTATTTCTTTATTAGCTTATATATGTTTTGATGAAATTCATATATCTATTTTCTTTAAATCAAGAAAACATAAATATCTATTAAAATTTAAAATTTTCTTACCTGAAACGTTTGTGATGTTAATCTCAAAATTAAGTTTCCATATCTTAAAATTATGTAATGAAAAGGGTTTTTTATATTTGAATTAGAAAATTAATTACTTGTTCGAAAATTATTAACCAAAATATTTTCTCTACGTACATTTTTTTTTTTTAGAAATTAGAGAACCACCGCAATTCATAACTAAAAAAAATAATTATAATTTAAAAGATTCGTTGATTGTAATTCGTCCATATTAAAAAAACACTGACTTGATCTTTCCAATCATAATTTAACCGTCTTAATCCCTTTCTAAATGTATTGACACCCATGTTTGACAAATCAGAATGAACAATGACTTATAAAAAAGTTATTAAATCCTAAAAACAAATAAATTGTCACATCCCACCCGGACGCGCCTAAACCGGCCGGACACTCACAGGTGGGGTGCGGATGTATTATAACAATTACCGAGTGCGCAGGTACACAATTTGAGTACAAATCTGATTTCATTTAATTTCAGAATGTATTTTTGTACAAAATGTAATTGAGGGAACATTCTCCCAAAATCTCCCTAATTAATTAATAAGCAAGGGATACAAAATGAGGGCCCAAAACTCTTCCGCCCAATCTACCCTAGACTCTTGTAAAAATGGTCAACAACGGGAGTGAGCTATTGCCCGATAGGTAAAATAACTCGTAAATATAACAATCAATAAAGAAGACTTCATAATCAAACATCACATATACACAACATAGCATCATAAACAGTATAACGTGGCTTAACAAGAATGTATGCATAACACTGTCTCGTAATGGCTTTGTGATCGTTCATCGCCCTGGGTTCACGTACAAATATCCATCTCCAAGCAATCCTGGGTTCACATTGTACTTCCATCCCCAGGAGAAACATCAATAATAGTGAACACAATTGCTCCAATAACTATTCCATAGATCACAAACCACTTACGTCCCTAGGTGGTTCTTATTTCATGTATGATGACTATGCATGTGCGGGTCTGGTATTTCCTAATATTAGACAGGATTTGACAGCGTTTGGTGATGCTTATCGGAGTCAACATCACCACGTGCATCGTTAGGATGTCCAGTATTACTTATACAAGCAGACAACTTTCAATAGGACCAACCAGACCAGTCTTCAGGTCGAGAGTTGGGAACACGAGGTCCCGCTTAAATACCAAGTCTTCTAGAGCAGCAAGCTGTCTCCCGTTCACTATTCAAAGTTACTGACGACAAGACTAGGTCTGGTTGAGTCAAATTGACCACTAATCTGGCGTAGTAATAGTATAATACATAGACTCCAAGTATTAAGGTATAACTATGACATGTATGAACATTATATGCAATAATGCAGTGTAAATGAATAATAGACATAATGATAAATGAACAAAAACTTTATTAAAAGTCATAAGAAACGCAAACCTATGTTTTGCTCCCTACCTTCAAATAATACTTATTTCCAAAACTGGCACTTCTTTCCAAGCAGAACCACTTTGTACCGCAAAAAGAGTCTCAAAAATAAGAGAGTGAAAATCACAATAAGAGTGATGGAAACCAACCAAGGAGAGAAAGAGAAGAAATGAGTTGTGGTGTGAAAATAAGGGTGGAAAACCCCCTTTTATATAAAATTCGGGCGCCTGAACGTTTTGGTTTCCTGCCCGAACGTCCCGATTTTTTTTGTGTAAACCAGGGGTATTACACTCTACCCCCCTTAAAAGAATTTCGCCCTCGAAATTTCAGTCCATGTAGTATGATTGCTGTCTCCGTGAGATTCACCGCCTTTGTCATCATTCATTTCATTAAGGTATTGCTGGTAAGGTCCCTGAATTATACTGTGATCGGTGGAATCCTAGACATCATCAAACAATGGAGAGCAAATGGAATCCGATTCGTCCGCAGAAGGTTTTGACATTTGTCTGACAGATGGTGGTGTAGGGCACTGCAAGTTGCAACGTTTCAGGAGAGGTAGGTTGAGTGGCGGAATGCTTTTCGTGCAGTTGCTCGAATTCGTCCGCCTGATAATTTTGGTAGGAGTTCCTGCCAAGATGAGGGAACTGGATTGTTTCGGGCAATTTTGTTACGATATAGCCATACATGCTCAGGCAATAGGAATCGTTGCCGCTGTGGCGAGGGAGTTGGTGATGCAAGGAAATTGTGGTTTGTTTCTAAACTTGAATAAGCTTCCACTGGTTGCCAAGCAGGCCATGGCGTGAATGGTTCATTATTCCCGTCGGTGCTGTTTTCAGACATCTGCATGGTTATTTAAATGAAACGATATATTAAGTTTTTGTAAAGGAAGTTTCATAATTTTATTGATTTGTGAAATAGTACAATGTATCACATTATCAATTATTACTAGAAAACAATTCGCGGCATTTCTGTTTAATTGTTTCTTCTAGTTCCCAAGTTGTTTCCTCTACTCCTTGGTGATCCCAGAGTACCTTTACAAATGGAATGCTACGTCTCCTCAGTTCTTGAGTTTTCTTATCCAGAATTTATATCGCTCTCTCCTAATATTTGTTTCCTTCTTCAACCTGAACTTCGACCAAAGGGATGATATGTGAAGGATCAGGACGATACCTTCGAAGCATGGATACATAGAGAACGTCATGAACTTTAGACATGGATGAGGGAAGGAATAGTCGATAGGATAGTTTGTCAATACGTTTGATGATCTTAAATGGGCCGATATATCGTGGAGAGAGTTTTCCTTTGATCTCGAAGCGTTTGACACCTCTTGTAAGCTAGACTTTTAGAAAAACAAAGTCCCTCTTGTCAAATTCTAGAGGTTTTCTCCGCTTGTCAGCATAGTTTTTCTGCCGACTTTGTGCTACAGGAAGTCTCTCCTTTACTAGTCTGATCTTCTCAGAATTCTCTTGAACTAGTTATGGCTCCAATTGAGGTTGATCTGCCATGTCTAACCAGCATACCGGAGATCTGCAAGGGTGGCCGTAGAGAGCCTCGTATGGTGCCATGCTAATATTGGATTGGTAGTTGTTGTTGTATGCAAACTCAGCCAAATGTAAGTGTTTTGCCCATCGGTCATGAAAGTCCAATATGCAACATCGTAACATGTCCTCCAAGATTTGGATTAAACTCTCCGACTGCCCGTTGGGCTGTGGGTGAAAAGTTGTACTCATGGTGATCTTAGAGCCCATCATACTCTGGAAACTTTGCCAAAATTTTGATGTGAATCGAGGGTCTCGATCAAAGACGATCGTAAGTGGTATGCCATGGAGGCGTACAATCTCTTTTTCATACAATTCGGCTAGCTTGGCGGGGTTATCCGTAAACTTTATTGGTAAAAAGTGTGCAGACTTTGTAAGTTTGTCAATGATAACCCAAATTGTGTCTTACTCTTTATTATTTCGAGGTAAGGTTGTAACAAATCCATTGCTATGTTCTCTTACTTCCATTCTCCAATAGGTAAAGGTTGGAGAAGTCTAGAAGGAAGTCTGCGTTCTGCCTTTATTTGTTGGCAAATGAGACATCGAGCAACAAAATCTGCAATAGCCTTTTTCATTTCAGAGAACCAGAATTGTCGCTTGACATCTTTGTACATTTTGTCTCTCCAAGGATGCATAGCAAACCTTGAGCAATGCATTTCAGTGAGCAATTTTTTTCAAACTTCAGAATCATTCGGTAGGAAGAGACGTCTTTTGTAGAAAATTGGGCCGTCATCGGAGACCGACCAGTGGAGAAGGTCCTGTCCACTGAGGATGAATTCTTTTTTCTCCATTAATATGGGAAGTTGACTTGAGCAGCTGAAATTTTTCGAATAAGCTGAGAGTTGGCTGATAATTGGGAGAGTCGTGATCTTCCTCCCTTATCAATGAGCTGTAAGTTAAAATTCTCCATCTCCGTAGCCAACTTCCCCATTTCGAAGTTGAGAGTACAAGCAACAACATAAGATTTTCTACTCAGGGCATCAGCCAGAACGTTGGCTTTTCTCGGATGGTATTGGAGCTGAAAGTCATAATCTTTCAAAAATTTCAACCATCACCTTTGGCGGAGGTTTAGGTCTCTCTAAGTGTAGATGTACTTGAGGCTCTTGTGATCTGAGAAGACCTCAAACCTTTCACGATATAGGTAGTGACGCCATAACTTCAGTGCGAATACTACAGCTACAAGTTCCAAGTCACGCATTGGGTAATTACCCTCACGAATCTTTAGTTGCCTAGAAGCATATGCAACAACTTGGCCTTCTTGTATTAGTACTGCACCTAAGCCTTGGAGAGAAGCGTCGGTGTCACACCCTGGGTTGCACAGCGTGCCCCCTACCCAGGTGTGGGCGCACCCCCTCGGGGCGAACGCCAGCCATTATGGATCCATAATATTGTCCCATCCTGGTACAGCCACTCATCAATAAATATCATGTATGCATGTCAATGTGTAGCATGATTAAAAGCTCATAACATATATATATCAAGCATTTATAATAAGTTCGATGCAAGTAAAAACTTATCAATTTTGATCCACATTCCACATGCATTGGGTTACTAGTGCACGTCTATTTCACCATACCGTTGATCCCAATCATGTTTATTTTGGGTTACTAGTGCACGTCTATTTCACCGTACCGTTGACCCCAATATCTTCCTTTCCTAAAACCCTCCTATGACAAGGTTAAGTCCCCCTATTAGCCAGATAGATGGGCCCAACCAAAGTCATAAGGTTTTCTCAAATCAATGCATCATTCAAAACATTAGAACACATTCATGCTTTCAACATACAATATATAAGTGATATGATGACATAAAAGATATAATCTTAAAACTTTGAGGACGAAGTTCAGTCTAAGGTGGGTGTGATGTGACGCCCCAAAAATTATTTCATTTAGCCCATAACCCAATTACATTTTGCCCAAACTCTATGTGTTGCCTTGATATGTTTGGTGTTTGTTTGATGGTTGTTTAATGTTTGTATAGTTGATGCCTGATAATGTATATAAATATGTGTATCATAAATTGTATATGGGTCATGTTAAATTAAAGTATAATGCATATGTTATTATTTATGCATGGGCCCATTAAACCATGAATTGATATGGGTTAGGATTGATTGAATAAAAGGATAAATGAGAATGAAAATTTGGTGTATTAAATGGATTGAACATTTAAAATACATGGAAGCAAGAGATTGGTTAAAGTACATGTGGTTGGTATGGGTAGTATGAGACCAACACATGTGAAGGTTGGTGCATGAAAGTGGACAAGTGTCCCATGCCACTTCTCTAATCCAAGAATGTGCTAGAAAGTGAGGTGAGTGGAGGAGAGAGTCCAAGAATGTGCTAGAAAATGAGGTGAGTGGAGGAGAGAATCCAAGAATGTGCTAGAAACTGAGGTGAGTGGAGGAGGGAATCAAGGAAGTTCTAGAAAGAGGTGAGTGGAGAGAAAGGAAAAAAGAAGAGAAAGAAAAGAAGAGAAAGAAAAGAAGAGAAGGGAAAGAAGAAGAGAAAGAAAGAGGGAGTTGCAGGAGGAAGATCTCTGCGACATTTTCATCAAAGCGCTGGATCTTTGGGATAATGGTCAGATTGAGCTCAAACTTTGTCAGCAAGTTCGTAGCTTATGGTTATTCATTCTGGTCGGTGAAGATCTTGATCAGAGGTTTCCTCTAAGAGATCTAACCTCTCAAACAAAGGTGGTCGGAAAGTTTGGATTTCTCACGCCGTTTCGTTCAAACTTCTAGATCTCTTTAATCTACCGTTAGATGGATATCATATTTGGGTACGTAGTGTACAACTGATATTTCTGTATTCTGAATGGTGGAGATCTTGATTATAGGTTTTTTCTGAGAGAACTAACCTCTGCAACAAAGCTGGTCGGAAAGTCTGGATTTCTCGTGCCGTTTCGCTCAAACTTATAGATCTCCTAAAGCTACCGTTGGATGGATATCAAATTTTGGTATGTAGTTTATAACTGATACTTATGTATTCGGAACGGTGGAGATGTTCATTTGTTTAGTATTTTGTGTGATATAGGCATCTGAGTTTGAGTATTTGCAGCAGGAAAGGAGAAATTGTCTGATTAGAGACTTGTTCATCAAAGATACTCTCTTTTTGGTCCACCGTTGGATTGGGCTGATATTTGGACAGAAGGTTTGTTTCTTCACATACTTCAATCTATACGGTTGATTTTGTGATTACATATTTCTGTTGGTAGATTGATACATCTGAACAGAATACTAAATGAAGAATTGGGGAGGTCCTGCACTATTCATGAATAGTGTCAGACAAATGATCCCGTGTACAAGAGACGTCCTTGTGTGGCGGTGGCTGTACCAAGATGGGACAATATTATGGATCCATAATGGCTAGCGTTCGCCCCGCGTGCCCCCTACCCAGGTGTGGGCGCACCCCCTCGGGGCGAACGCCAGCCATTATGGATTCATAATATTGTCCCATCCTGGTACAGCCACCGCCACACAAGGACGTCTCTTGTACACGGGATCATTTGTCTGACACTATTCATGAATAGTGCAGGGCCTCCCCCAGAATCGAACTCGAGACCTCCCTTAAGGAGTCTAATTTCGCATTCTGAGTAGCCAATGAACGTCCTTGTGTGGCGGTGGCTGTACCAGGATGGGACAATATTATGGATCCATAATGGCTGGCGTTTGCCCCGAGGGGGTGCGCCCACACCTGGGTAGGGGGCACGCTGTGCAACCCGCGTGCAACCTAGGGTGTGACAGTCGGTGTATAGTGAAAATCGAACTTCATTTCTTAGAGTGATTAGTACTAGTGCTATCATGATGAGCTTTTTCAATTCCTAAAATGACGATTCACAGGCTGCGTTCCAGATGAATTGTACGTCTTTCCAAGTGAGTTTGGTCATAGGTTCAACAATCTTGGAGAAGTTCTTGATGAAGTGTCTGTAGTAGCCAACCAAACTGAGAAAGCTCCAAATTTGAGTAACTGTGGTAGGTTGCTTCTAGTTTAATACTGCTTCAACTTTTGAAGGATTCACTTCAATGTCATTGCCTGAAACCACATGACCTAGGAATTGAACTCTCTTCGCCCAAAATTCACACTTACTCAACTTTGCATATAACTGATGGTTTCTTAAGGTCTAGAGGACAATCCTCAGATGTATCTTATGGTCTTCCTCTATTGGTGAATACACTAGGATATCATCTATAAAGGCCACCACGAGTCAATCTAAATATGGTCTGAAGATACAATTCATTAGATCCATGAATGTTGCAGGTGCATTAGTTAGACCGAATGGTATGACCATAAACTCGTAATGACCATATAGAGTTCTGAAAGTCGTTTTATTGATGTCCGACTATCTGATCCCGAGCTGATGATAGTCGAATCGTAAATCACAATTAGAGAAGTATTTGACATCTCTAAGTTGGTCGAACAAGTCATCTATCCTGGGTAATGGGTATCTGTTTTTTATGGTTGCGTTATTTAACTTGCGATAGTCTATGCAAAGTCGTAACAAACCATCCTTTTTTCGAACAAATAGAACTGAAGCACCCCAGGGTGATGAACTTTTTCTTATGAAGCCTGTCTTCTCCAATTCCTTCAGTTGTTTGTCCAACTCGACTAGCTCGATGTTGGACACTTTGTATGGTGGGATGGAGATGGGTTCAATCCCTGGTATGAGTTTGATCTCAAAATTGAATTCTCGAACTGGAGGTAGACCGGGAAGGTCATTTAGAAAAATCGTTGGGAATTCAGATATGACCTGGATATCATGTACTTCAAGAGGGTATAGTGATGATGGCTCACTATTGTCACTGATGGATAGAGATCAGAGTTTTGCTTTGAGGAATAAGACAGTTGAGCTGTGAATTTGTTTCCGGGTGCCTTGAATCTTGACTTTTTCTTCGGTAGGTAAGGTTATCAGAACTTGCTTCTTTAGACAATCGATCTTAGCGTTTAGAGGCGTCAACCAGTCCATGCCGAGAATGATGTCAAAGTCTTCTATGTCCATGACTAGGAGATCTGCAGGGATTATCTGTCCTGACATTCTAAGTTCACATCTAGAACATTTCTCGTTAATGTCAGTACCAATTCCTATTGGTGTTGACACATAGATAGTGAAGTTAGTGGGTTCAGGTTGCAGCCCCAAATGTCTTATCAATACAGAAGATATAAAGAAGTGCATAACACCCAAATCAAACAAGGCTTGCACCATTGTATTGAATAAAGGAAATGTACCTTCCACTACATTGTTGTCTGGAAGGGGTTGTTGAGCAACGACATACGTTTTGCCCTGTTTCCTTTGTCCCTGATTCTGTTGATTCTGCCTGGGTTGGGTGTTAGCAGCAGGTGGGGCTTGTTGGACTGGGAATGTAGGAACTGGCTGCTGTGGTTGTGGAGGGTGGGGACAAAGGCTTTTTACATGGCCCTGCTGGTCGCAGTTGTAACAAGTCAGCCTCTAATATTGACGCGCATGTTGTCGGTTCTATAGGCAATGCTAATTGTGGTGTTGCTGGCCATCACCTCTGCCATTGCCATTGTGGCGACCACCCCTGCCATTGCGGCCTCCTCTAATATGATTTTGAAAACCATGTTGGCCAGGGTTAAAAGTTTGAGCCACTGGTGCAGTGACCTCTTATTTTTGCATGGGGGCTGGGTTTGGGTTATGGTAGGGCTTCTTCTTGTTGCCCTGCTGGACAAAATTTTTCACCCGTTTGCCTCTGTTCTTGCTCAATCTTCTCTTGCTCGTAGTTCATGGCCATATTCACAAGTTCCCTAAAGTTCTTCAACTCTAAGAAAGTCAGGGTCTAGCGAACGTTTGGACAGAATCCTGAACATTTCAATTTTATTTTTATTTTTTTGTAAACCAGGGGTATTACATAAATAAATGGCAATAGTTTAATGTTTTTGCCTATTAAGACAATGTAGGTCAATCTAGTAGAAAGGGAATATGATTGTGGAAAATATTAAAAAGTATAAGATTTATTTGAAACTTCAGTCACAAGGCCAATGTTCAGTCTTGATTTTTTTCATTAATTTATTTATAGCTAGGCTAATTAGATATATATATATAATCAAAGCAATATCGAGGTTTAGATTATTTTTAGATGGAATATATATATATGAAATTATAGGTGGTTAAAGTCAACTTAGAACTATAGTAAAGTATTCTAGAATTAAAATGATTTATAAAAAATAATATTTTGTTGAATATAGCTATCTCTAGTAAAAAAAAAAAAAAAGGAAATGGATTGAGACCATTGTTAAGATGATCAAATAGCTAAATGAATAACCAAGAAAATGCAAGTCATGATTAAGTGGCTAATAGCATCAAAGTTGTGGTAAGATAGAGAAAAAGAGTGAAAAAAAGAAAAAAAGAAAGGTAATGTGGTGCAATTATGTTAATAAGCAGGTCCTTCTATGTCTTATGTCGAACTTCTAAATTACACACCTTCAACACATCAATTAAGTTAAAGCATAGATCTCATTTTAAATGTATTCTATAATTAACATAGGCTCATTGGAATCCAATTAATGTGTGTTAAGGTGAAGTGAGCTCATTAGAAGCCTAAATAGCTTATAATAATGAATGACCCCTTGGATTTTGGTCCAAGTTGGGAGATTGTTCGACATATGTTATCGAAAGGAATTGTCCCACAACGAAAAAAAAAAAAAAGAGTTCATGATCATATAAGTTTGAGGTGTGGATCTCTTCCCTCTCATTAGTATCGAGGCATTTGAAGTAAATTATAACAAATAATGGTCCTAGAGGTATGTAATTAAAAATGGACAATATTAATACTAGCTGATTTTCCAGCCCACCAACATAGCGAATGAGATGACTTTTTGACAGTTACTATAGCAGACACAATGTCTAAGTTCTAGATCGTGAACATCCATTTGATTAAAAAATCTCGTCTATTAATTCAAAACTCAATGAAATATATAAATGATGATTTTTCAATAAAAGCTTAAGATGGTTTTGTTCCTTGTACTTGTAAGACATTAGGAAACCAAGCAAATTAAAGAGACAAGAAAATCACAATGATGTTAAGGATGTTCAATTGACATCAAACAGTTAAGTTGAGCAAGCAAGCAAGGCAGCAAAGAAACTAAAACTCAATAATATTTCAAGAAATAAGTTGTTTGATTACATGTGACAACGTCACAACGACAATAGATCTTTCACGTAATTATATAAAAGGTTTTCATATTTTTAAGCAATCATAGGCCAAGAAAAAAAAGAGAGTCAAAAGGCATGAAATTAAATATTAAAACGTTTGAAATTACCTAACTATATATACCATCTATCCTTTTCTAGAAATGCTTTATTTGAGGGAATATATGAACAAAGACCAATATATTCCCATTCATTGACAAAAGATGAAGAATTCACATATAGCCAGCTGGATAGATGGATGAAATTCAGGATTTCAAAGGTTGATTTTCTTCTTATTGTGACATATGAATCATATATTGAAGTACTTCATAATATAATAAAAAACATAGTTAATAAAGGGAAGCTTAAAGGCGAAACAACCATATAAGGTTGTCAATGGTTGATATATAAACATCTAAACATTATCAAAATACATCATTGCTTAAGATATAGAAAATAAATAAATAAATAAAATGAGTTGGCATGCTTGTGATGAAAGAATACAACCATTCAAGAAAAAGCTGTTTTCTTGTTCCACATGCAAGCTATATATATATATATGTAATAGGCGCTTTAAAACAAAAAAAAAATACTCCTTACTTTTTTTGGTGAGCCATTAAAGTAATAGTAATCTTGCGTTTTTTTGGTGAGCAATCAGATAGCAATAGCTTTAGGAAATTTGTTTTATGGGGAGAATAAAAAACAATAGTATAAATGAAAGAGCTGAATATGACATCCTCATCTGTTTATGTTTTGTTTGTTATTATGAGGCTGTTGGTATGAGTCGTTTTCAGTCAATTTTAATTCCCATATCATATTAATTAGTTGTACTTTCCTGATTATGGAATCATCCATCATACCCTTCAAATATTATAACTAGAAACCTAACTAGAAAATGAGAGGAAATTTTAATGAGTAATCTTAAATATATGTTGTATGACAATGTTATTTTTTGACTTTGATACTCAGTTTCTTTTGAATGTTGGGACATTGTGTAATGCACATAAATTTTTAAAATATTCAAAGGTATTAGGTGTCAGCGTCGAGAAATAACGTTGACGTACATAAAATATTTTTAATTTTAAATTTGTAATAGATATAAGCACCCTCCATTAATAAAATAATATATATATATATATATATAACACTGTCCCAATATTTTTTACATCTTGAGATATTCAAACAAATTTTTAATTAGTAAAAATGCAATCTAAAATTAAAACTTCGTATAACAAAGGAATCAAAAGGGTCAATCTTAAAATAATTGATATGCATATAAAATTGATCAAAATCAAATTAAGTATGCAATCTCTGTGTCCTTTTGGTAACTATGGAAGGAGGAATTGGAAAGAATTTTAACATACTATGAAATGAGGAATAGTTACCAAACTTTTACCCTGAATTAATTCTCAGTATAAAATGATTCAAAATGACCAGTGTTAATTAATAACATTCATTCTACATGCATATAGCATCAAATAGTTTATTCAAAATGATTAATGATATAAGGTAGAGTGGACAAAATAACAAGAGGAAAAAAAAAGAAGAAATATAAAAGTGATGAAAAAAATAATGAAAGAGATTTTTTTTTTATAATTGTTGATTAGTAGAAATGACTAACACCCTTTATATAAATAAAAGGATTCAAATAAATGAAAAAATAAAAAAGAAAAGAGAGCATATTTAATTTACAAAAAGAAACTTTCTATAGTATAGTGAGAATGAAAACATCCCATATGATATACTTGGGGTGCACGTGCGTTAGCACGTGTTTTTTATTAATTAAAATTTAAAATGAGAATTATGATTAATATTATATTTATTATTATTTTGTTAATATATAATATATTCATTAATATGGTTTATATATCGAATTAAAAAAATATTCATTGTTTATAAAAAAAGAGTAAATAATAATTAAAAATTAGGATTAAAAAAAGTAAAAAGGATATATTGAATTTAAAGTTGTTTAAAAGTAGGAAAAATGATGCTAAAAAAAAAGATTAGGAGTGAAGGAAGTGGAGGATTAGTAATTAAATAGAATATTATTTTCTTTAATATTATCACTTCTACGTGATCAAATTCATATATGAAATATATGCTAAAAATTTGAAATTAAAAGAAAAAGAAAAAAAGAAAAATGATCATATGGCCCATGCTAGCTAGGTAATAAGACAAATAGCATTTGCCCCATGGTACAGAATGAGATGTGAAACCAAGAAAACTACAAAATTAGAAGGCGCCTAGCTCTCTTTCTTCTCTTCATAATATAGCAATCTACCCATGACAGTCTAATTACTCAAGAAAGCGTTGCTTCCCATCTTCCCTTATTTCTTTCATATCATTTTAATTATTTTTTATTTTATTTTATTTCCTCTTCTAATAACTTCCAAGTATTCCAATGCTTTCAGCAGTTTCTGATCTTCGTGCCCTTATATCCACCATTAATGTCAGCTAGTGGGGTACCCTGTAACTACATATCATTGTCTCTACTCGCCTATGCAGTAACCACAAGTCAAAAGCTTAAGGGATCCCAGATACCATGCCCACATATAACCCCATGAAAACATTTAATAAATTTCTTTTTCACAGTTTTCCATTAATTTGTAACGATTCGACGTTTTCCACGGAACTGATTGATCGGAGTTGGTTGATTTGGTGAGTTTTGAGTCATTGAATTTGACATAGCATGAAAAAGGTGACATGGTTTTGGATGATTTTGGTCTTTATTTTCATTTTCTCTTAAGATGAAGGTTTTTATTTTTAAATGTTTTTAGAATTCTTTAATAAATTTATTATTAAAAAATATTGTCTAAATGATCATAATAAAAATTTGTGAGAGACAAACAGCTAATTCAAAAAGATTGGAAAGTCAATTTTATTAGTGTTGGACCCATTTTTCGACATACCGAGCTCGATGACACGTCATTAGCCACACCAGCCAGATTGACCATTGGATGATGTCAGCTCGAAAGAAGAAGATACCGACCTGGCACTACCCACATGCGTACCGACTTGCCCACCTGGCAAAACTGACGCAGTAACAACTACATGACGTCAACTCGAAAAATTGAGCTGACCAACGAAATCACTGGGTTGCAGATAAGGATGGCGCAAGATCCTATATTATTATTACAGGGACACGCCAGCTAGGCTGAAGATCCTAACTACTACAAATACCCCCCTCACCCTTCATAATTAATGAGGTAATCAATTAATTACCCTAGTTTGTGTGATTAATATTCAAAAGAGCTCAGAACTTACTTAGACATCGAAGGATCTTCGGCCGACACTACATCGGTGTTCTTTACGATAACCTACTATTTTCCTTCTCTCCTTTTTCAGATCTAAGGTCCCAAGCAGGCAAATAATCACTTTGGCGGGTTCCAACTCAGTCCGTTCCTTCCACCTCATCATCTATTGGTATTTGTTAAATCTTGCACCAACAATTAGATATGAAAAATTTTCTTTCTGTTTTTTTTCTTTTTGGAAAGGGGTGTTTAGAAAATGGGTATAAAGAGCGGTTAACTCTATACCCGACACCAAACATTGTGTTATGTACTCACGCACATTTAGGAATACCCTTATTGCATGTATGTCGAGGTCAAAACTTAAGGTACTTCTACAGGTAAGACTTAAGACGTAGATGTCTCCTTGCCAAAAATCACTAATTAACGTGGCTAAAACTCTACAACCAATTGAACCCACCTTTGAAGGTGATATGGGGATTTTCATGTTCATGATGTATAATACATTGAGTGGTTCATATCCTTATTTCTAATAATTGTTTTACAACTTACATTAATATAAGATAAAACATGCATTTCCAAGTTGTTAAACTTTGGTAGGTAAGAAAATATAATTTTTTTCGAAAAAATAGTAATTTTTTTGAGAAAATTTTATTTTTTAGTGTTTGGTTGGCAAATAAAAAGCTAAAAAAAAAAATTAAAAGATTTTCTCAGGCCCACTATTTTTTAATCATAATTTTCTCAACTAAGGGATGAGAAAATATCTTTATACTAAATTTAAATAATTATATTTATTTTACTAAATAACTAACTAATAACGAACCATGAGAAAATTTTCTCATGTCTAGCCAAACAATCATGAAAAGAAAAATTTTATGTACATTATCTCAAGAATTTTTTTTTTTTGAGAAAATAATATTTTCTCAAGAAAAATTCTCTTAGCTACCAAACACATTCTTAATTTTATCTATTTCATTCATGACAATAATTTTTGTTATTTCAAAACATATTATTTGACCTAGTTTTTGGTATTGAAACAAATACGGTGCCTAGCTATTTCCAAATTTAATATAAATGTATATGAGCTGTTTTGTATCTATCTTAAATCATCTATTTACCAAATAAAAATTCACATTGATCAAACTAAATAGATATAGGTCTGATCTATGAATGTATAGTCGGGTTGCAGGTCGAAACCTTTCAATTGGGCTTGGATTGTTAGGCTTTAGAATTCAAAAGCCGAGTAATTGAGTTTATTTATATTTGTTGGGTTTTTCAACATGTAGGGTGAGGAATGGGCTGGTTATATAGCTTACCATTTGGAACAACACTTCTTCTTTTTGTCAAAAAACCATTTCATTCTCAATCTCACGGAGAGCAACCTGCCTACAGATAACAACATTATGAAGTACAATGCAAGCATAACATATAACTTGGTTTCATGAACCAACGGAGAGCTCAAAGAGCTCACAACTATGGATCTCACTGACGACAACTGCTCAAGTCGACATCAAAAGGGCATGTCCCTCATAATAAAAATACTAAAATAACTAAACAAAACCAAACCAACGGCTCAAACCTAAACAAAACAAAACAACTAAAACTTAGAACCTCCGCACCGGCAAGTGGGCAACAAAAGGCACCAAGAAAGAGGAAATGCATGAAGTTGGTGTAGGGTTTTTGAAATAAAAAATAAAGCTTGAAAATATGCAAGTGATATGAGAAAGGTTAATTTGGGTATTATGGGAGAGTATAAAGAGAATAACCCAAGATTTTTGAAATTTAATGGAGGGGTGCTCTTAATAGTTAAGGTATAGTTAGATAAATTATATAGGTGGGTTGAAATAAAACTTCACGTTGCAAAATTACTCAATCTTAAATTCAGACAATATCTTTCTACCCCAAGTTGCGTAGTTTTGCCTAGATTTTTTTTTTCTCGATCAGAAGATACAATGATAGTAGTTAGTAATATAACTAGCTTCATTATCAAATTGTACTTTTGAGGAGATATCATGTATGTTCTTCACCCATTAATCCCTCTTACGCCCTAAGGTGAGGCACTGACAAGAGTTGAACTCAGTTTTGTTTAAATTTTAAAAATGTATAAAATAATTGCTATTAATAAGTAACATTTAGCTTAACACTTCTTTGGTATAATGGTTGGCCCCCCACCCCCTCCTCACCTGTTGTGTGTTGAACTTCGCTCACTAACAAGTGTAGGGGACTATGGTAAATATTACTTGTCCCCATGTACGTACTATTGTTAAGCATACTTGCTCGAGTCCCAACATCATCTTATTGTGTATTGGTAGCTAAAACAAAAATATAACATTTATAAACACAAAATATACATGATATATATGTTTGATGATTAAAGTATCATAATTAGAGATGTATTTTAGGTGAAGTAAAAAATCAACAAGTTTACCCTCACACAAACTAAATTTGAATACCTTTAAAAGTGTTTTTGTTCTTAGATTGGTTAAATTTGAGCTTAGGTTTTTTTTTTGCTTGAATCTACGCTTAATTTTTAATAGTAATGTTCAAATCGTTGAGCCAAATAAAATGGAGCAACTCAGTTTTGACATACTTTGCCACCCTCTCATTCTATATATGCAAAATAATGATAACTAAGAACGAGTCTATCTATAACAATGATGGTCAAAAGCACATCCCATTAGAAATGCGCGTCTTAGATAAGATTTAAGTGCAGCCTCGGCAGCCCCATAATCGCATTGCCTTCGTCTTTAACCTGGACTTGATAGAGATGGCTTTTGTGCCCGTCAATTTGTATCCCATTCTTCTGGTATAGTTTTGTTGGATCAACGATAGGCAGTAGTGATCCGTCCTTTCTCCTCTGTCGTGATTCATGCATTTTTTTCCTCTTAGTTCGTATGGATCCCTAGACCCACCCATCGCCCTTGTTTGAGAAGCCAACATTAACAGAAAGAAGAGTTGGGTGGTAATTACTCTTGTCCATAAAAGACAGCATGCTGTAAACTCCATACATTAGTAGCTTTCTTTTCCGGTACGGGTCTTAGTTTATCCCCTTATTTTCTCGTCATTTACTAAATAATTAAATGTTAGTGGCCAGTTATAGTCAAGATGCCAACTATACTTAAAAAAAAAAAAAGTTGTGCACAAGGTAAATTGATAACGACAATTCAAAATAAGGGAAGATAATTGGCCATGCTAGTCAAAAGTTGAGGGTACACGCAACTAGGATAATCCAACATGAACCACAAGATTTCATGATTGATAATATTTAATAGCATCACACTGATAAAATACGTTTTCTTTGTGAAGAACAAAATGCCATCTAATTTAGATTATGATGACTTATTTACGTGAGCAATTTTATATTCTTAATTTAATTTTAATCGTAACACGAAGGTTATCTCCAACATATTGTTCAAACAATTGATAATTAACATTAATCCTAAACGATGAGTCCACATCTAATATACCCATTAGTATTCACTTCTAATTAGGGCAGCAAAGTATGCCCTAACCCCAGTTGCTCGATTTTTCCTAGTCTAATATAAAAAGGATTCTAACATTATTATTAAAAATTAAGGCCGGATTTGGTAAAAAAAAAACTGACCTCAACTCAAACCTAGGTCGAAATTAAGGTATGAAAATCCAGTTTATTTAGAGGTAAAATTATTACTATTTTTATCTTATTTAAATATATATATTAGGCTAATAGGCATCATGTCATAGTTTGTCAAATTCTTTCTCAATCTTGTTTCATTTCCATTCACAACCATCAAATATATATATCTATTACAAAATACAAAGCCTTAAAAACAGGGAACATGTTATCAGGAATGTTATCAGGAAACATGTTCCGTAATATCGTAATACCCTCCCTCAAGTTGGAGCGTGAAGATTCTGAACGCCCAACTTGCAGAGAATAAACTCAAAGTTCGCTTTCTCGATTTTTTTTTTTTTCGTAAAAAAAAAACGGATTTTGAGAAATGCACAACGCCGACTGACGCGTGCTTCACCACGTGCGCTTCACCATTCGCACGCTTCACTAATCACGTACGCTTCACCAAGCGCACGCTTCATCGCGCGCACGCATCACCGCGAGCACGCTTCACTAATCACGTACGCGTCACTAAGCGCACGCTTCACAACGCGAGCACTGTTTACCAAGATCACGCTTCACCAGTGCGCACGCTTCACTGCGAGCACACTTCACAACGCGCACGCATCACTGCGAGCACGCTTCACCACGTGCGTTGTTCACCGACCGCACGCCTCACCAGTGCGCACGCTTCACCACGAGCACACTTCACAACGCGCACGCATCATTGCGAGCACGCTTCACAACGCGAGCACTGTTTACCAAGCTCACGCTTCACCAGTGCGCACGCTTCACTGCGAGCACACTTCACAACGCGCACGCATCACTGTGAGCACGCTTCACCACGTGCGTTGTTCACCGACCGCACGCCTCACCAGTGCGCACGCTTCACCGCGAGCACACTTCACAACGCGCACGCATCATTGCGAGCACGCTTCACTAATCACGTACGCTTCTCCAAGGGTACGCTTCACCGCGCGCACGCATCACCATGCGAGCACGCTTCACTGTTCATAAAATACTGTGCACGAAATACTGTACACACACACTGCCCAATGTGCTCTATTCCCTCGCACTGTCCAATACAGTATACTACCCAATGCACTGTGCACGCTACCCAACGCTGTACACGCTGCCCAACGCGCTTTCCCTTCACGAGGCTTGGTAAAATGAGGGTCTTCTCCATCCTTCCCTCGACTCGCTTGGCTAAAGTACTTATGCTTCAACCGATGCAACTTACTGTTCAACTGATTCCTATTAACATCAATATGCAACGAACCCTTAATTGAATCAAGAAACGCATTTAAATTAGAAGTCGGATTAAGCCCCTTCTTCTTGTAGCTAAGCAAGGCCTTCAAAATCACAATCTCGTCTTTGTCACTCCAAATCCTCTGAAACAACTTCTTCGAATCCTCTCCTCCTCCTTGTTTCTTCTCTGTTTCTTCAACACGTCCATCTTCCTCTTCTGCGTCTCCAGCCTCCTTATTCTTCTTCTTAGACTTCTGTTTCGACTCCTTCTCGGATTTGTCCATCTCCAGCGACCGCTTCGAGCCCTTCGTCGGAGTCGCAGTATCGGCCGGAGCTGCGGTGTTCGTCGATGAAGGTTTCTTGGATTTCGCATTGTCAGCCATTGGCTTTGAAGAGATGGGTTTTACGTTCGGAGCTGAGGGTTTGGCTTTCTCCGGCGAGGGCTCTGAGTCGGAAGCCGAGTCGGCGTCGGAGTCTTCGTCGGAGTCGGAAACTTCGTCCGAGAGGGAACGCGGTTGTGGAGTTGAGATTGCGGTGGCGTTGGACTTGGTACTGGAACTTGGTTTCTTTCCAGAAGATTTAACGTCTTCTTGCTCTTCTTCTGATTCTTCATCATCATCTTCTTTTTCTTCTTCTCCTTCAACTTCAACATCTTCAGATTCTTCCGAAGAAGATGATGCAGACGGGGGTTCTTCTAATGGCGAGATCTAGGGTTTTTGGATTGCAGAGAATTAGGGTTTTTGGGGGATTTGTTAGTCTCTGGAGTTATCAGGAATGTTATCAGGAAATATGTTCCGTAATATCGTAATATAGTTCCTATTAATTCTTTTGAAGTACGGTCACAAATATTCTTAGACATCATTGATTAATATGGTGATAGGTAGCACGGTTTGAATTCAAATTTATTCCCTTTAAAATGAGTGCACTTACACTCAACCACTGAGTCAACCTATCATTAATTATTACTAATTAATCATTATTTTTTTATAAAATTATTTGTATTTATATTATATATAATAGAAATATGTGGGCATTTTTTTTACGGTGAAGCCATTTTATGGCTAATACCCAAAGTGCCCCTTCTCTACATATTTAAAGATTTGTTTTCTATTCAGTTATAACAATAAAATAAGGGTGAATAAGTAATTTCAAACAATTAACCTTATCTTCTCATATTTTATCCCTTCTTCTTAATGTGCAACTCCACCCCATCCGACTCTCCGCACTCCTCTTTTTTCTCCAACTATTCCACGCCTTGCAATTCCTCTCCAATCGTCCAGGCCGAGAAACCCGGGCAACTACTCCCCCATGTGCCGACGTCAGACTCTCTCCCCTCTCCTAATTTTTCTCAAACCATTCTTTTTCCATGAGAGTCGACCACGATTCAATTTTGATCGATTTAATTCTCAAATCTAAATCAAGTTATATATAATCAGTTTCGGTGTTTAGCTTAATCGATTTATTTTAAATTATCAAACCAAAACGAACAGAACCTACCATAATCGATTTGGTTCGATTTGAGTTGATCGATTTAAAATTTTATATATACATATATTAAATAAATTAAAATAATCAATTATATATGTATGTACATAAGGTAATTTTAACTTTTTTAATGTATATTTAAAAAATTTGAAAACTATCTTTACTATATAAAGATGATTATATAATTTTTTTAATGAGAATGTTTATATTATAAAAGAATCATAATATTAAAAATAAATATTAATAGTTTTAATTTTAGAATCGATTCGATTCGGTTTAGATCGATTTTTAAAGTCACAAATCATAATCCGAACCAAACATATCGGTTTATACTTTTTCTAAACCTAAACCAAACCGAAGTTATTAAAAAATTAAACCAAACCAAACACGGTTCGGTTCGGTTTCACGGTTTAAAGCAATCCATTGACACTCCTATATCAAACAAGTGAGTAAGTTATTTTACCAATCCCACATTTTCTATGTTTTCCTTTTTTTTAAAAAAATGAGAACTCATCTTTTTCCACCCCAAATCTTTCTTCTTCTTCCTCTGTGTCTTATTAAGGCTTACGATTGCTAGATTGTCCACATGGAGAAAGTCGTGCAATCTTTACAAGAAGTAAGATTTTGTACAAACTACTTCCTTCCTCGAAAGTCAAGTTCAAAACCAACCCCAAATTCACTTTGATTTTCTAGTCTTTTATTGTTCTTAATTGAATAGTTACCATCTAATTATTTTTGTAATGGAGGCTTTTTGGTTGCAGTTTCGCCAAAGGATGAAGATTTCAATTTCTCCAAATTTAGAATTAGGGTCATTGTAACACCCAATAATTTTAATTAAATATATACGTTGAAGTACGCATATATCGAGATGTATAATACACATATAAGTACATTTAAGGCCATGTGTCAAATGAACTTGAAAATGTCAAAAGTGAGTTCGAAATATAATTTTAAATAGGACTCAATTTACAACACGTGTATGTCTCATGTGGATTGCGTGTATAAAAGAAAAAGAGGAATAAAGTAAGAAAAAAATAAAATAAAAATACATTACTATTTTTTTGCGGGTAATGTTCACCGAATAGTACCATGAACAGTACTCATATGGAAAGAAGACAAAAAAACAAAATAAAATAAAAAGAAGAAAAGAAGTTGCTGGAACGAAAAGGAAAGAAAGAAGCAGAGAGAAAAAGAACCGAGAAGAAAGAAAGAGAAAAAGAAAGAGAACTGGCGATTCGTGCGAAATCGGGACTCGTGGTAAGTGATTTTCACTCTATTTCTTCGTGAAATTACTATCTAAGGTAGATGTAACGATTCTAGCGGAGTAATTTTTACTGTGGGAGCCGTTTTACGCGTTTCCAAAAATTGGGATTTTGACCCAACGTGAATGAAAATTCGCTAAGAATGTTGGAAAACACTCCCTGGACTGTCGGGACCCCGAATATGTGGTTAGATTGAATTAATGTGTTCATTTGAAACTTTTATGGCTGTTAAAAGTTAGAATGTAGATAGAAGACCATTCCCAATGAAACTCCAGTTTAAGGCTATAGAATGGTAGAATGGACTGTTGCGAGTCCATCGATGCTAAGTTCATGATTTTTGGAGACCGTTTGACAATTTTAGTACAATTTACATGTTTCTAATGAATAGTGACGATGTGAACAGTTACTTGAATAGTACTATGATCATATTCAGTGAATAAAATGGAATTAGAATCCAATTAAACTCCGGTTTGAGATCATAGAATCGTAGAGAACTGAATTCCGGACGTTTTGATGTTAAGAACATGCTTTGTAGATATGACATATGTTTTCATATGTATTTTCATGGTGAAATAACCTCATCTTAGCTACTGAACCAGCTAGAAAATTTGAGTGTAGTCATAATATTTTGGTGAGTTGAAATGGTGATTCTCATGATAATTTATGGTTCATTTCAGTGTTTAAATTGAGAGCTCAAGTGCATGGATAAATGCTCTTGAGGAAACAATTATGATGGACGTTTATTATTGCTAGATTGACTGAGAAACCCCGTGGAACTACTGTGAGTATAGTTTTCTTGATTTGGTTCTTGTATGACATTGTACACATATAAAATGTTTGATTGTATGCATATTATCTTTATATATAATGCATTGAGTTTTATGGATCATGCAAACTGATTTTAGCAATTAGAGTTTGTAATGATGTCATTTCGTTAGGAATTAGACCCGGATGAGGTTTTGCGAGTCCTCATTGTCAGTAGGTCTGTCCTAACAAGGGTTGCGATCATTGAAATGACTGTGAATTGGGTAATGAGAGGCAGTGGCTACCTTGTACGACCATACAAGGGTTAGACCCGCTCTCTTGCCTTAAAGGAGGGAGATGGTAAAATATTTATGAATGAGCAATATTGTGTGCATGTATATTATTTTGATGAATGGTGCATATGTGCTTTTGAAATGTTTTAAATCGATTTGATATGCCATGTTTCCTAAAATGCATGTGATTGTCATGTTAAGAACTATATTCACTGAGCTGTTGTTTGCTCACTTCATTTCCTCCAATATTTCAGGTATTGAGTCGAAGGGAAAAGGAAAAATCCGTGAGTGATAATCACGTGAGCCTTCGTCTGGTATGTGTATGTATGCTTGGAGGAAATAGGTTATATGTTTGTTATTTTGATATGTATAATTATCACATATTATAGATATACTATCACCTAGTTGGGTTGTGTGGTAATATTATATAATGCTTGGGATGATGAAATGAGATGATCATAGATATTTATCAGGTGGGAATTTAATATTTAGAATGAATGGAATGAATGTGAGTGGAATGAGCATCTATATATATATATATATATATATATATTTGATTTCATTTGATTTGTAGTATATTGAGAATTTTTGTGAATGTCCGTTGAGGCTGACAATGTATTATATATTGTATATGGGTATGTGCAGTATATAATAAACTGTGTCGGTCATGACGTCAGCCTATGTCAGGGGCGTCGTGACAGTCATGAGGCAGGCATTTGAATTTTACTGATATTTTTGGTAATTTTACTCCTTTTTATATATTTGAGTTTTTGCACTTTAGGGTTTCTTTTTTAAAAATTTTCTAATTTATTTCTTACTATCAGAGAACACGGTGGCGGTGTCGTAGCGGTGGTTGGAGCCTTGGTGGCACACGTTGAATCATATATATATTTTGATGAAAATGTGGTTTTGGAGCCTATGGAAGCCATGTCTAACACCAAGAGACTAAGCAAGATCACAACCTTTCATGGATGAGCATAAGAGAGAGAGGACAAAAAAAAAAAAAAAAACCCTCTCCCATTTGTTCTTATTTTTTTTCTTTTTCTTTCTGGAGATGTTGGATTATTGTTGGTAAAAGAGATTACTAATCATATGTTACTTTGAGGTGCACTATCTATTTCTCAGCTTATATTCTTTTTTTTTTTAATTTTTATTGTTTACTACTTCTTCATTATTTATTACAAATTTCAATAATTATTCTAATTTTTTATTTTTTATTCGAACAGTAAAGCCAATTAGGGCTAAAACCACCGGCCCTTTAATCTCTACCATTAATCCCTTTTACTTTAAAAAAAAAATCTCTACCATTAGTACAAATCTAAAAACTTATTTACCCAACAAGGTATGATAATTTTGAGTACTTGAATAATTTTAACTTGGCTTTGACACGCGTGCCCAAAGACTCAATAATACTTTTAAAAAAAAAATGATTGTTGGATTACATTTCGAGTACTAGACATGTCAACCATATTAGTCTTGGCGACATGTGCTGGACAGAGAATACGGATCTACCTAACTGTACACACAGCTCAAGCCCATAGTTGGTTCTACCGACCATATGAATGTGTTATTTACCATTATAATCAGAAAAATACTAAAGAGCTCCAGGTCGGCAGATTTAGTTATCGACCTAGATGACAGGTCAGCGACTATAAGGCGACAACACCATGTCGACATACCATATCATGTATTACTGGCCACTATCTACCGACCGTCTTTACAGACCATATCTTCAGTATCAAGCAGATAGAATCAAATACTACATATCGACATACCGACCTGTAGAGATCTACGACTCCGAAACAGATGGCGACGAAACGCCCGATCAGATAGGGATAAGGCGTGATCTATTGCGATAAGTTCAGGATCTACTCCTAATTCGACTCTGATAAGGCCAAAAACTCTACTAGGAATCAAATATGCTCTTCCAACACGAGTTAAATTTTTGATTCTACCATAACAATACTACAAGGCCAAAGACCTCAAGCCCTCTCCACAAAAAGACCACAACCCCTAAAGGGGAAGTAAGCAACTTTAAGCAATTCTCGACTCAGTTCAGTATTACTAACTCTACGGAGCTCTGAACTAACTTAGGCATCGGAGGGTCTTTGGCCAACACCATACCGGTATTATTTACGATAGCCTACTTTCTCTAGTTTTCTTCTCTCAGATAACCAACCTCCGATAATTTTTTCGGACGAGTTACAAATCAACATCTTCCCTCCACCTCATTATCTACTGGTGTTAGTCAAATCTTGTACCAACAATGATCAATAACATTATCTCAACCACTGAAATCTCAACAACTCACCTAATTTGGCTTAATATCTTCACTAAATTTTTTATAAAAAAAAAAAAAAGAAAAAAGAAAAAAAAAGAAAAAAACCTCCGCTATATGTTCTTATTTTTACCTTTTTACTCTCAGATGTTGGATTATTATTGATAAGAAGGATTACTAATTAGGGCATTACTTTGAGAAGCACTGCTATCTCTTTCTTTAATTTATTTTTTTAAAATTATAAATTTTAATTGTGACATAGGCCTTTCCCATGTGTTCTTTCCATTTTTTCTTTATTATCTCTTCAGATGTTGGATTAGGGTTAGTAAGAGAAATTATTTATGAACACATTACTTTGAGATGCACTGCCATATATTTCTTTAATTATATTCTAAATTGTTTAAATTTTTATTGTTTAAATTGTTTAAATTTGTTTACTACTTCTTTATTATTTATTAAAAATTTAAATAATTATTCAAAATTTTATTTTTTTATTCAAATAGTGAAGCCAATTGCGGCTAAAACCAGCACTTTAATCTCTACCATTAATCCCTTTTTCTTAAAAAAATAATAAATCTACCATTAATACAAATCTAAAACCTTATTTACCCGCCAAGGTATAGTAATTTTGGGTACTTTAATAATTTTAACTTAGTTTTATTAATACACATGCCCAAACAACTCAATAACATTATTTCAACCACCGAAATCTTAACAACTCACTTAATTTGGTTCAAATTGGACTATGTAATGATACTCGATTAATTTGTAGAGTTTTTCATAGAAATATAATTGATGCAGAGGTTGTAAATAAATACACTTTCGTAGAACAAGAGTTTTTATTCTTAAAATAAAAATGAAGCCTTCTGAAAATGTACACATGTCCTTTTACTCTTATTTGAAAACAATTTTCAATTAAACTAGCTTTTGCTTTTCCTTCAAAAATTAAAAATTAAAAAAATAGAAAAATAAAAAACTAGCTTTTCCTTTAACAATAAACAAATCTCAAGGTAGAACAATTCCTTAAGTTGGAATATATCTTCCAGAACATGTTTTTAGTTATAGACAAAATTATATGTAACTTTATCAAGAGGAGTAACAAAAAAATTGATTAAACACAAAAAACTTCAACTGACTAAGTGGCACTTACAATCGAAATGTTGTATGTCGCGAGATTCTTTTACATTCCATCGAAAATAATTAAATTTTTCTATATACTTAGTATTTATTCATTACATGTTTGTTTCACATTCATGCATATTTTGTTATTACTTTTACTACAATTTCTTTTTTCCAGCATATTCTAATCCTTTTCAAACTCCGCAATTGTTAAATACCATACTTCTCAGTGTCGGTCCGAAGTCGGAAAAGAAGAGGAGAAAAAAAGGAACAAATATAATAAAAATACTATTACCATTTTTTAATGGAAAAATATATTTAAATAATTAACTCAATAAATTAAAATAAAACTCTACTCCATTATAAGATAATTGTAGTCTACGTGCACCGCACATGCCGTTCCCTAGTTGTATTATAATGAGTTTTTTCTTAAAAACATGAATATGATTGTTTGGTCATCTATTTTATATATTATGTTTATCAATATTAATTGATAGTAATTTTGATATAAGTTTGTAAAATTTAGACAAAGCTGGGCAACATGATTTTAAATAGTGTTGGGTTTGTGCGAAGACACGTTAAATTGAAACCAGAACAGGTTTGACCAAACCATATGTGTGTTAATATAAGGTATTGCCCTAACTCAGAACCGCCCCGAACCCAATTTTTTGCCACCCCAACCTCCAATAAATCAAAATTAATATTGTAAATAGAATTATATTCTAACTCATGCAATGATAAAAGCTTGGGATGAACGAATAGTCAAACTAAAACTTAGACTCTAAAGTTTCTTTAAATGCTCAAGCTATTTTCTATGTAACATAGTTTTAAGTAGTTATTCTTGCTCACACCTAGTGTAACTTGCTTTGATAAAGAATTTTTAGAAACTGGTCCTAAACTTTTTGAAATGAAAGGAGAGTCTCTTTATTAGAGACAGTTAGTATCTTGATTAATGTAATTCATGTTACTGTCTTGAATACAGATGTGAATATGATCTTCTCCATGTTTCTCTGTTATTGAAACTCTGATTCTTCACTCTCCTCAAATTTTCAAAATGAGAAAATAGTTCTTCAAATGTTTTTTTTTTATTTTTTTTATTTTTTTTTATTTTTTTTATTTTTTTTTATTTTTTTTATTTTTTTTTATTTTTTTTCCATTTGGCACTCACTTTTTCATCTTGTCTTGTAAAGAAAAAAAAAAGGACAAATTTCCTGTTTACACGATATTTACCATTAGCCACCAATAAACTAGAAACTGTTAATCAAAGATATTGGGTTTCTCAGTATATATATATATATTTTTCTCTTTTAACACCTTTTGAATTTCTCTAATTGGAGTTCGAATAAAAAAAAATATAGTTATTTAAATTTAATGGGCCATTTTTTTAATATATGGGTGTTGGCTTGATGACCCTCGCTCTCTTTGATTTTGATAATTACAATTGATGTTCTATATTATCTAACATATATATTTGTTTAGTGTGTTTTAGTTTGATAACATATAAGCCTTGAATTTAAAGAAAAAGTTAATAACCATTTAGTGAAGGTTAAGACTGAAGCTCATGATCAAGGATGATAAAATTAAAGTCAAGAAGACTTGGTCCATTCGCATGAAGTCAAGGCCAGGTGAAAAATTAACCCAAGTAAAAAAGAAGTCAATCGAAGTCAATCAGAGATCAAAGCAAATGGATTGTAATGATTATTTATATTGTAATCGCTTTAGACTCTCTTAAGTTGTAGGTTTCTTCTCAGTTCAATCAATCACTTGTGTTTTGATCAGGTTTTCTCGAAACTTTACATTTTCGGTCTTTCAATTTATTGATTCAATGATTTTTCAGTTTATTATTCCTTGGATCATGATCAATAATGTTTTTCCATGATAAATGTTTCAAAATGATTGTATTGCATGGTTTTGGCATGAGTTTTAACATACGTGTTCATTTTAAAGAATGCACTCCTTTCTATAGAACTCACTCCTTGATACCTTTTCACGAAAAATCTCTTTTTTGGATTTGATTCATGTTCCATGATTATTTTTAATGCTCTATCATGTAAGAAACTCATACATGATCAAGAATTGTATTCTTGACATGCATATGTTTCTCAAGTACTCGAGAAATACACTCCTTCTTGAAGGAACGCATTCCAATAGTGGAAAAATACTGAATTTTTGTCTAAGGAATGAAGGAACGCGTTCCAGCAGGTTTGGCCATGTCGCGACCCCCTCCGTAGGGTGACGTTATGACCGACACAAAATACCCTATATGCTATACCTAGACGTATATAATACCCTGTCAGCCTTTTCCTAAAAGTAATAACTCAGAATTCACTAAAATTTTTGCTAGAACGTCCTCATAAATCGGAGGTTCCACATACACCTGATAATCTTCAATACATTCAAATAAACAATTTCATATGCCCACAAGACTTAACCCATTTATACATGATATTAAGATCATAATCTCACATACATCTTTTAATATCATTCATATATATGATTTTCATTTATACAACTCACTAACCATTATATGCATAATTTAGTGTTATGTACATATACATATCCAAAATAAAATGACACAAAACCAACTCCCTACACACATACTTACACCAGCAAACAGACAAGCTCAGTCAACTCTTTGAAGCCTTGTTTTTACCTTTGTAATCAACACCTGAGATAAAAGGGAGTGGGGTGAGTTACAACAAGCCCGTGAGTAATCTACTAATGGTATTACATATGCATCCATAAGAAAACATGGCATATTTAAACAACATTATAAACCATGTGCAAGCCAATATGAAATAATCATACACGATCAAGATAATCCATGTCATTTTGACAAATTAAACTACGCATATTTTCATAATATATATGCTCACGATCATGGTGTATGGGTTGAGTTTGTATCCTCCATATACGTCTATAAGAGAAGAATTCGACCTCATCTAAGCAGATCAATTTATAACAAAAATGGTATTTCACCCAATTTTCAGCAAGTGGTAGCACTGGACTTGTCGTGTCACGACGCCCCTGACGTAGGCTGACGTCATGACCGGCACAGTATACTATACACTGTACATACCCATATACAGTATACAATACACTGTCAGCCTTCACGTAGTCTCACAATAATTCCCAAAATTTACAGTAATTTTTTTTTCTTTTTTTTATATACCACAAATCAAAACCAATATAGATCTCTATAATCATTTCATTCATTATCTCATTTCATCAGATAATATTACCACACAACCCATTTAGGTGATATTACATATATATAGTGTGTGATAATTATACATATCAAAATAACAAAAATATGATCTATTTCCTCCAAGCATACATACACGTACCAGACGAAGGTTCATGTGATTATCACTCACGGATTTTTCCTTTTCCCTTCGACTCAATACCTGAAATATTGGAGGAAATGGGGTGAGCAAACAACAGCTCAGTGAATATAGTTCTTGAGATGACAATTATATACATTTAGAGAAATATGACATTTAAAATCGTTTCAAACACTTCTTCAACACATGTATCATTCAACGAATATATTGTACATATCAACATCATAAATTGCATGAGTTTTCAATAACATAATGCACAATCTCCCTCCTCCGCAAGGCAAGAGAGCGGTCTAACCCTTGTATGGCCGTTACAAGGTAGCCTCAGCCTCTCATTACCCAATTCACAGTCATTTCAAGGATCGCAACTCTTGTTAGGACAGACCTACTGACAATGAGGACTCGCAAAACCTCATCCGAGTCTAATTCCTAACGAAATGACATCATTACAAACTCCAAGTGCTAAAATCAGTTTGTATGATCCATAAAACTCAATGCATTATATATACATATCACATGCATACAATCAAACATTCTATATGCGTACAATGTCATACAAGAACCAAATCAAGAAAACTATACTCACAGTGGTTACACGGGGTTTCTAAGCCAACCTTTAAAATTGAGCAACAATATTGCTTCCTCAAGAGCGTTTATCCATGCCCTTAAGCTCTCAATTTAAATACTGAAATTACCATAGATTATTATGAGAATCATCATTTACCATATCGGTAGCTACTAAAATATCAAATCACTGTTCACAGTACTATTTACTATTTACTATTCACTTTTACTATTCACTATTCAATATTAACTATTAACTATTCATTATTTACTATTCATTCTTTACTATTCATCTAAAAGATGTAAATTGTATTAAAATTGTCAAATGGTCTCCAAAAATCATGAAATTGAATCTAACCACATATTCGAGGTCCCGACAGTCCATGGAACGTTTTTCTACCTTTCTAGCGGATTTTCATTCACATTGGGTCAAAACCCCAATTTTTTAAAAAAGCCGTAAAACGACTCCCATAACAAAAATTACTCCGCTAGAATTGTTACATCTAGCTTAGAGATCAATTTCACGAAGAAATAGAGTAGAAATTGCTTACCACAAGTTCAGATTTCGCGTTCTCCCTCCGTTTCCCCCCTTTTTTTTTCTTTCTTCCGTCATTTCCTTTCTCTGGTTCTGCACCTTCTTCTCCTTCTCATTCTTTTGCAACTTCTTTTTATTTTTTATTCTTTTTTTTTTCTCTTGTTGTCAAACGTTGGTAACAACTAAGAAGAGATAGAGATATTTAGTATTTATTTATTTTATTTTTTTATTTCCACGTTGAGAGAGATTGAGATTAAAATAATAGTTGATATTTATATATACAAATGATTTCATGCTCCTTATCTCAATAGTTAACCAACTCCCCATCTTAATATTTCACTTTCATTCATTCAATCATACTCCAATCCACATTTTTAATTAACCAACCCCATAAATTAATCAATTTAATTCAATTCCATTTTTTTAATAGGATGATCTCATATGTATCATCTTCATTTCATAATTTTATTTATTTACTAATCATACACGCGTATATTTAGCGCATACATATCAAATACGTGTATTATCACGTGTATATGTAGCTCATACGTATAAAATATGTGTATTATACATCTCGATATACGCGTACTTCAACGTATGTATTTCATTAAAATTACGGGTGTGACATGTCGGGGCCAAGATAACCTGTCAATAAACAATTATCAATTTTAATCACCTAGACAAGTCAAATCATAGATTTTTATACATTAACAAGTATAAAACAATACATAATGTTTTTATACCTGCACAAAGTGGCACTCACTCACGAACCCCATAACAAATAGTCATCTCTACGTTACCGAAACAAGTTCACTCCTTAATGGAAGAAATGTTAAACACTGTCGGGGTGAGATAAGTACAAATGCCAGATTGTACTTGCTTGCAATCAAGTGGCCCATTTCAGGCATTGTCTTCCAAGCACGTGACGGTGCTAGGGTCTCATAACAATCAAGTGCCTTCATGATTTCGTCAAGTCTTCCACAATACTGGAAAATGACCTCGTAGTGATCCTTGAAACTCATGAGTTAATCTAAGAGTTCTTGCCTAACCCTTTTCCATTCACCTTCTCCATAACCCAAAAAAAGGGCAACTGCTCGATATCTACAATGTTCATCAGCCTCCACATCTTTCACCTGCTGGATGTAAGCTTTCAGAGCAGCTGGAAATTCATTTATATACTTATGTGAGTCATTGTTCCTTGTCTTGTGAACCTTAGGTGGCCGCTTACCCTTAGTCATAGTGTTTTTAGGGGAACAACTGTCTTGTTGGGATAAGACATGCTCAAACAATGATGGATCTCTCTTGGTTGACTTATCAACTTTCAAACTCGGCTTTCCCCAGGTATTTCTTTTTATGGTAGGCTCAGTGACCACTGTAGATGATGGCTTCGATATCTCTCTCAACCTTTTAAGCATTTTTCTTCTCCCAGATGTGTCACATTGCTCGAACTCTCTACAAAAGCCCTCGATCTCCTCGTGGCATTGTAATTGGTCTTGGTACTCTTGAACAGGGAAAAACATGTCCAATTTCTTCTAATGTGCATCCACCAAAGTAGTGGGGATGGGCCGACTTTCTTTGTGATATTTATAGATCTCATGCGCACAAGGTAACCCATGAGTTTTTTTCAACACGCAACGACAACTAGAAGTTTCAAAATTTGTTTCCTTCAAACATTCACATTCTTTCTGAATCTTTTCGATTGCATGAATCGAGACAACCCCTCGCAAGTGCCCATATATAGGTCCTCTATGGACGTGTTTTGTGGTAAATAAGATTTTCTCAAAAGATGACGATATCTTGGTATTTTGCAAAGTTAACAGAGAATGTATTGTGATCCAGCTACTCACAAATGTTCCCTGTGAAGAACCCAAGTGTTTCTTCAACTTTGCATGGGCACTCTCTGCTCGGTTAGTTGTGACATTGTCGAAATGCATAATCTCATTTGTCCAAGCCGCCACAAATCTTTCCTTGTGGTTAAACAAGCACTCATTGTATAGATAGAGAAGGAGCGTAGGGTAAGCTTTATAAGATTTTGAAACCACTTTCCAATGCTCTTCATACTACTCCTCTGTCTCTGAATCCACCAAGCCATGCCACATGCCCATGAATTTCATATGGTCACTGCTATCCTTAAACAACGGTTTTGATTCCGCCAACACATTCTAGTTAATGTGCCAACTGCACAACAAATTTCTAACCTTTGGAAAAAAAAATATTCACTGCATTCATCAGGGTCAATTCTCTATCAGTAACAAAAACCTCTGGTTGTGGCCACCTTTCTACCAGATCCTTCAATTTCTCAAGTGCCCATGTGTAGCTCTCCTGCTGCTCGTTCTCCATGAATACATGCGCCACCGAAAATGTGAGATGAGTTGATGTAACGCCAACTATCTCAAGTAACGGATATCGATAGATATTCATCTTATACATACAATCCATTATCAAAACTTTAGGAAAGCAATGCAACAAGTTGACCGATACTGGGTATGAGTAAAACAACGCATGTACATGATCGGTGTTTTCGTCGGACTTGTGCCACTCGACATATTGTTCTTCAGCTAACTTCGTCATCAAACATTGCATCTGAGACCTCCCACCGTGTTCCAACAATTTATACTTGCTACATGCATTGTATATGGTCTTTAATATAGATGCATTGCCTACATCCCTTCACTTCAGAGCATTAAGTATATCTCTGGGCTTTGCTTAACTTCTGCTCATATCCACAAGAATTTCCATCTCATCCTTTGTCAGTCGGCCCGCATAAGAGTGCCCTTTCATCCGATCAGCAGGTGAATGATTATGAGTGCCGCAATCCACTTTTACCATCCAATCGTCATCAGTGGCCAATTTTTGCCCCCGTAATAAGAATGGGCAATTACACTTCTTCTATGAGGTTTCATTCACTATCTTCTTCTTTGTGTCTTTCGAGTTATACACACCGTACCTCTCACATGCAAACTTGATTCTCGGTCGCCTACCCTTCATCCCCCCTGCATCCGAGCTCTTGATAACGATAACTAAATCATTTGCACGACCTACTTCCCTTGTCCATACAATAAGTTCGGCCTTACTCTTAAACACAATATCTATTGTGACCTCATCAGTATAATCTCGAACTAACACTAACTCATTGCCAATAATTTTGAATTTATCAAATCCCTCATCATCCTGATGAATTACAAATCAATATTAGTATTACATACAAAATAAAACAAGAAAACAATAAAAAGAACACCAAAAATGCTTTGTCCGACCAGAATCAGTCAGACAGAAGCTCTCTGTTCAACTGATACTGGTCGGACAGAAGCTTTCTGTCCCACCTATCAAGGTCGAACAGCAAATGTTTTGTTCGATTCTAACAGGTCAGACAAAATATTTGCTATGTTTTTTTTTGTTATGTCCGACTAGTTACGGACAGACATTTCCTTTTGTGTCTGATCTATAGTGGTCGGACACCACACATTTTGTCCCTCCACGACAGATCGAACAAAACGATTCCGGGGGCGATTTTCTGGGTTTCGAAATCCATTTTCGCCTCCTTCCCACCTCGATTTTAGGTTTGTTTTAGCATAAAAATAATGTAGATATCAAATGCACGTACCTTAAGAGATGAAGAACGGCTTAAATCTCTTTCCATTGTTGGACAAACGACTTGCTTGATGGTGCATATTTCGAACACTTTGAACACTTTCCCAATGATTTGCGAATACTTCAAATCAAAAGAAATCACTTGCGAACAGTTGAAGACGTGCTTGTGATTCAAAAAATGGGTTAAAATCACATGATCAAAGATTAAAATTTGTTGGGGAATTGAATAGTTTTAGAGTTTGGGTAGGAGTTGAATGGTTGATGGGTGAGTAAAGAGCTCTGTTTAAGGGTTTAAGAGGTTTAATAGGTATCCTTTTTGGTAATTTTATATGAAGATATTTTAGTCTTTTTACTTTTTAGATGAGGTTGACAAAGAGATAGAAATAGATAGGTGAAAATAGTCCGGCCCTTATCAATATGCCTTTAGTTTTGAGATTTTGCTGTTTGTCGTTAGGCCTTTGCATACTTCCATGTGGGCTTATATGCACATTTTGTCTATATGGCCTCCATTGGAACGGCCCATTTTCTGTGCTTGGACGTACTTCATAAAAAATAAAATAAAAAATAAAAATAAAAAACTTCAAATCACCAATCTACACAATCAATTTGGTTACGACACGAAGGCATTAATACGGTGAAGTCAATAAAGATAAAAAGCAAAGAAAATTTTGAGCGGTGAAGTCAATAAAGATGAAAAGGAAAGAAAATTTTGGGAAATATGAGGGTTGTCACATCTATGGTAAGATCTAGCTACATTAAGAATAATATCAAAGCATAATATCACTAGATCAAAGGAATAACTTTTACTTGCAGCATAAATGTATTGGAGCATGAGCAGACAAAAGATGTAACAAGCAAGAAAAAGAAGAAAAGAATTACTAAATAAATGAAGGAACAATTCAATTAATTCCTTTACTCAATTTTCCTTTCATATATAGTCCAGTGGTAACCTTCAAAACTTCTGATAACAACCATATGTGGTAATATTATCATTTGCATATTTCTCATCTCCGACTTTAGTAATAATTATTCTTAAAAACTATTTTACCCTTTTCTTCATACCATAAGAATATATATAATATATTGCTCTCAAAAGTGATTAGAGACCGAATCCAAAACAAAAAAACACCATCATTATTGTAGGAGAATCTAAATCTCGCCTACCATTTACCATCAAAGCATCTTAGAAAAATATTAAATTTGAGTCATTCATAGGCATCAGATAACAAGAACCTTCATATATGCCATATAAAGTTGATTGCCTCCAACAATGCAGTGGTCTAGTTTTGTTGGTGGATTTTTGCTTCTCAACAAATGGCACATAATTACTAGCTCTTTTTGTTATTATTATTATGGTTAGCTACTTTGAACTTAATTTTAATTAGTTTAATTCACTTATTTTTACCAATCCTTCCGAATTTAAAGATTTATAGGGACAAGGGCATCTCTCCAACAGAAGTAGACGAGGGCGAGCTCAAACTGATTAAGGCCATGTATAATTAAAAGAATATAAGTACCTTTTATAAAAGGTATATAAGTATAATTATTTGTAATTGGTTTTTTTATAATCAAGATTTTTAAGAACTACTTGAACTAAATAAGGTTATTAAGCTTTTTTCTTCTGGTAATTGACACATAGAATACAGGTACCCTAAGGTCATAAATTTAAAACCATCATTTATCAAAATAAAAAAAGGGTTTATCAAGCTTTCTTTTTTTTTTCTTTCTATAAATGCTATTAATTAGTATATATTATGATCAAAATGTACGTTCTTCATTTATCCGTTGCTTATAAAAGAAAATTAAATTACAAATCTATGAGCATTTTCTACCGCTTCAGACCTTAGTTATTGTTAGATTTTTCTCTCATTATTTTAAAAGAATTTTTTTACTTTTAAGATGTTTGGTAGTTAAGAAAATTTAAAAAAAAAAATCATTCTTTCGCTACCCAAACATTAAAAAATATAATTTTTTTAAGAAAATTAGTATTTTCTCATTTACCGTACACACCCTTAGAGAAATATATATCTATCTAAGTGTTGATTTTAACATCTATTACAATCTGCATGCACATGATTTCTATTATCGATAAATAAAATAGCAAGTTTCATGTTTTCTTGTATTAATTGTTAATTTTTTTGGTTAGAAAGTGGAGTTGTCGTATTTATTAAATTAATTAAAATATTTTGTTAGAAAATGAAGTTGTTGTTAAATACACTTATCAAAACAACTAAATATTAGAATGTTATTCTAACTATAAAAAATATATATCTTATATGACTCTTCTGTATATTATGATCATAGGTCATTTGTTATATACATTAAGAAGTACATAACATATATATACAAAACGAATATAATAATACACACATTTAAGTCGATTGAGTATATATTGTTGGACCATAAATCGAGCATATGACATGTTAGCCACGCTTGCTTTATTTAGTAGGATGTAATGCAGATCAGGTGGACATACCGACCTGTTCTCTACAGAGAATACGAATCCACTCAACCGTACACACAACCCGAGCTATGGTCGAACCTATCGACCAGATGGATGTATTATTCACCATAATAACTAGGTCAACTTTAGAGAGCTCCAAGTCAGCAGCTTTGGTTACCGACCTGGATGACAGGTCAGCGACTATAAGGTGACGATATCATGTCAATAGTATATGATGTGTACTACCGACCATTATCTATCGATCTGATTTACAGACCATTCCTTTGCCAGCAAGCAAGCAAGCAAAATAGAAAACTACAGATCGGCATACCGAGCTTAGGAGATCCACAACTCCAAATATAGGGATAAGGCGTGATCCACTGCGATAAGTTCGGGATCTACTCCTAATTCAACTATAATAAGGCTTAAAACTCTACTAGTTCGACTTGGAAACTGATAAGTCATCCTAATACCATAAGGATCATACCAGATCTTTCGAATTCTACTAGGAATCAAATGTATTCTTCCGGCACAAGTTTGATTCCTGATTCTATAACAACTCTATTACAAGGCCAAAGACCTCAAGCCCTATCTATAAAAAGACCATAACCCCTAAGGGGGAGGTAAGCAAGTCTCAACCCAGTTCAGTGCTACGAACTCTACAGAGCTCTGAACTAACTTAGGCATCAAAGGGTCTTTGGCCGACAATACACTGATGTTCCTTACGATAGCCTACTTTCTCTTGTTTTCCCTCTCTTAGATAACCAACCTCCAGTGATTTCTCAAGTATTCCGACGAGTTCCAGATCAGTATCCTTCATCCACCTCATCGTCTACTGGTGTTGGTAAAATATTGCACCAACACCATAATAAAAGACCATAGGCGCAGCTTCGCTATGCCTTATTTAAGATGCTTACGAGAAGAGCAAGCGAGACTAGTTCTGGAGGAAATTCATGCAGGCATATGTGGCAACCATTCCAGCGGAAGAACTCTCGCGTACAAGGTTCTTCACCAGGGTTATTATTAGCTGACAATCCACAAAGGCGCTATAAAAATAGCTCGAAAGTGTGATAGTTGTCAGAAACATGGATCCTACATCCAAGCTCAAGCAGAAAATATCTCGCCAATCCAGGTCCCATGGCCTTTTATTCAGTGGGAGGTGGATCTGATAGGACCCCTACCGATCTGTAAGGGACAAGTCAAGTTCTCAATTGTGGTTGTTGACTACTTTACCAAGTGGGCACAAGCTGAACCTTTAGCACAGATAACTCAGCAGAAGACCACGTGTTTCATCTAGCAGTCGATTGTGTACCATTTTGGTGTCCCGCACGCCATCATCTCTGATAACGGCAAACAATTCGACAACCCTAGGTTCTGGTCATTTTGTGAAAACTTCGGTATTCGACACTTCTTTTCTACTCCAGCCCACCCTCAAGCCAATGGTCAGGTAGAAGCCGTGAACAAAATTATAAAATACACATTGAAGGTCAGGCTCGAGGAAAAGAAAAGAATGTGGGCTGAAGATATGCCGCAAGTCCTATGGTCATACCGCACCAACTCCCGGACAACAACAGAAGAAACATCATTCTCTCTAGCTTTCGGGATGAAGGTCGTCATACCAGTGGAGCTCGGGATACCCACTTTGAGGACCTCTTACTTCGTCGAATCCAGGAACATGGAGGCTCAACGTACCAACCTAGATCTACTCGAAGAAATGAGAGAACAAGAGCAGCTCAAGCTAGCAACATACCAAGAGAAGATCTCAAAATACGACAACGCCAAGGTGAAGCATAAAAGCTTCAAAGTTGGTGACCTAGTATTAAGAAAGGTCACGTTGAACACACGCGAACCTGAAGCAGGTGCCCTTGGTCCCAACTGGGAAGGGCCTTACAAGATCACTGCAGTACTTCGCACGAGTGTGTACGAGCTCGAAGATCTGTCAGGAAGAAGAATTCCTAAGCCCTAGAATGCAAGAAGTACTACCAGTAGGCAATAGTAGTAGCAGTAGAAGCTCAGTAGTTAGTTTCTAGTATTTACAGAGGTGTTTGTCACCTCTAGTATTATTCTTTAGTTTTTCACAAGTGTTTACTTGAGATTTTTCTACAATAAGCAAGAAGTCATGTTCTACAAATCTATTTCTATGTTCTGCAATTAAAGTGCCTTGGGACTACTGACCAGATCAGAAGCCACCGAGACGAAAGGCCCCAACCCTAGAGTTCCCTGGAGGTACCAAGCTTTAGCTATGTACCTACCGAGAAGATGACCACAGTCAAAAGTGTCTTAGGGTAGTGACCTAGAGGGGCAAATATTATTGAGAAAAGAATCTAAGGGTTCAGAACGCATTGGGGGGATCGAATAGTATCTACCGACCTCATAATTCGACGAACACTTAAAGAAAATCAAGTAAAGAGATCAGCAGGAATCTACAAGCCACCGACCTCATGGCGCGACAAATCCTTTGAAAAAGCTAAGTAAAAAACTCAAAGTGCAACAAAAACATATCTAAACAAAAAGAGTTTTTCATTAAGATAAGAGCATAATACAAGGAAGAGCAAAAAAGGGAAAATTATCAAGGCACGCAGGACCGTTCCAAAAAATATAGCCAAGACCAAGGAAATCCTCTACAACACCGGACCAATAGAACGGTGCAGGATCTCAGTCAGACTGACTGGCTCATCCTCGTCACCTGCTCGGTGGGTCTCCTTCTCAGAGTCAATAGTCTGCGGTTGCTCGAACGATGTCCCTAGAGCTGCAGATGTAGCACCCTGGTTGGTAGAAATGCCTTCAGTCTCGACCTCCTCATCTGCTTTTTCCTCTCCAGTATTAGCTGACTTATCCCCCCTTTCAAAGCCTTTCCAGGCTACCGAGTTGCCGAAGAACTCTTCCAAGTCTACTCGGTACAGAGTCACTGCATTGACGCAAGTCTCGTCCGCTCGGGCTTGGTAGACTTCTTCGACCTTGGCCTCAACAGTGGCCCGGAACTGAGCTCAATACATGGTCAGCTTGTCTTGGATTGATTCCACCTCAATCTCTTTGAGTTTCAGCCATTCCTGCAACTTCTTAAGCTCAGTGTCCCGAGCCACAACCTTAGATTCCCAAATCACCGAGGTGGTCTGGGCATCCTTCACTGATTCCTGAAACTTGACGTAATGACCTTTGATGCGGCGGAGGTTGTATACAGTCTGAGCAATAGCCTGCAAAGCCTAGAAGAACCAAGTCAGATACAACAAAGGAAGATCACATAAGCAACAAAATGAATTAGTAAACGAACTCACCTCCACAGACTTCATGAAGGCATCAGTCAAGCCTTCAAACATATCTTCGTTTTGCATCATGGACGAGAAGGCATTGGAAACACCGACCTGATAGGAGTCTATATTTAGGCTGATATCCCCAATCTTAGTTGTGAGGCCCTCGCCCTCCCCAAACAGTGCCTTCTTGGCAGCCCCCTGGTCGGTAGGGGCGGGGGACTTCGACTTGGCTTCTACCGACCTTATTTTTCGGGCAGGTGAGCCTGCCTGCTCTGAGGAAGCTGTCAGAGCTTTCCCCTTGGAAGCCAAAGTATTCTTTAGAAACGATGTTCCTCAGTTTGGGCGGGTCGGCAACATACCTCCCAACAGCAGCTCTTTTGGGGGCCATTATTTTTGGCTCTTCCTTCTTCTTATTCTTTCACCATTGGTAGGTAGAGCCGGGAACAGAAAAACCTACATCGCAAGCTTGGAACTTTCAAACTGATCGGCAGAAAAAAAAAAATCAAAATGTTCGACGCAAAACTTATGTCCCGAGAAGACTTTCTTCTCTTTGATAATTCCAGCTCGGTATAATCTTTCGGGAGAATGACCTTGTACCGCCTGTCTGCAAAGGGGAGCTGGTAGATTTCGTAGACACGAGAGAAGTCAAACCCTTCTTCCCTGGTCGGTCTATCCCAAGTACCTATCAAGAAAAGCGAAAAACATGAGCCACCACCGAGCAAGAATAAGATGAGAAATAAAGATAAGGGATGGAGGGAAGCTCAGTACCTGGTTTCCTGAAAGTTGTCGGTACTACAACTTCCTCCGCCCACTCCCCCGAAGCAAAAAATCACTTGTCTTTCCATGATTTATTAGAGGTTGGGTTATCTGTGATCAGGGGTTGGCCTTCTTCGGCACCCTGATGGGCCGATGCATAGTACCACCCGTTACATCTCGGATGGGACTTCAGTCGGTATTCAAGACCGAAGTCCTAAAAATTGAACTTCGATCACCCTTTCTCCTTCCAGAGCACAAGGCAGCTCACAATTGCCCTCCACACATTTGGGTTGAGCTGAGCAAGGGCTACTTGGATTTGACTAAGCAGGCGACATAAGGGCAATTGGAGGGGCAAGGTTAACCCATCCTCAAAAAGGTTGGTGTACAGAGCAACCTCTCCTTTCCTAGGGTTGCTAGGTCGGTCCGCAGGGATAAGAGCCCTCAACCCCATACTATTTGGAATGTCGACTTTCTTCCTCAGCTAAGCAAGATGATGCTTCATTATCTTGGAAGGAATACAGTTTACCGAGTAGAATATTTCACCTACATTGGCGTTTTCGAACTCAAAGGATACGTGAGTACCACCACATGTGCTAGGCTCGGTACTACTGAGCCTACTCTGTGACCTATCGACTAAGAGGGGCGCCACGTCAAGCTCTTCCTCATCCTGCTTGGTATCCTTAGAGTCATCCTCGGAACCTTCTTCTTTGGAGGACAGAACTATGGTATCCCCTCCGACCTGAGGGTCAGTTCTAACTTATTTTTCCCCTTTAGGAAAGAGGTCCTCATAAGAAATATCCTTAGAGGAAATGGGAGAAGAAACGTTCTATTCGGTGAGTGGATCTACACTAAAAAAAGCCATCTAAATAACCTGAGGATTATACTGACAGACTATCTAGCAGAAAGACAAAAGGAAAAAGCTAGGAATAAGGAGTTACCGTGCAAAAATGGAAGACCAGAATATCGAGCAAGCGATTACCGATCCCTTTGGAGCGCAGTTGATGAATGGAGAGCAAGTGATCAGTTCTCTATTTATAGGCGAACGACCTATAAGGTGTAATGATAAGTACGAATCTCGAGAAAAAATCAACTGCGAGTAGTCGAAGGACGTGAGATAATGGTCTGGCTGTCAGGCTGCACATGTCAGCGTAGTTTTCGGAACACAACTGTCATGAGCATTAAATACCTAGGTATCTGATGTTTTATCTAACCTCCGAGCAATCAGTATTGCTCGTAGCTTGGGGGGTAACTGTTGGACCATATACCGAGCATATGACATGTCAGCCACGCCTGTTTCATTTAGTATGATGTAATGTAGACCAGGCGGATATACAGACATGTTCCCTACAGAGAATACGGATCTACTCAACCGTGCACACAGCCCCAGCTATGGTCGAACCTACCGACCAGATGGATGTATTATTCACCATAATAATCAGGTCAACTTTAGAGAGTTCTAGGTCGACAGCTTTAGTTACCGACCTGGATGACAGGTCAGCGACTATAGGGCGACGACATCAGGTCGGTAGGACATGATGTGTACTACCGACCATTATCTACTGATCTGATTTACAGACCATTCCTTTGCCAGCAAGCAAGCAGGATGGAAGACTACATATCGGCATACCGAGCTTAAGAAGTCCACAACTCTTAAACGGATGACGACGGAACACAGAATCAAATAGTGATAAGGCGTGATCCGCTGCGATAAATTCGGGATCTACTCCTAATTTGACTATAATAAGGCTTAAAACTCTACTTGTTCGACTATGAGGCTGGTAAGTCATCCTAATCCTATAAGGATCATATCAGATCTTTTGAATTCTACTAGGAATCAAATGTGTTCTTCCAGCACAAGTTTGATTCTCGATTGTATAACTGTTATACTACAAGGCCAAAGACCTTAAGCCCTCTCTATAAAAAGACCATAACCCTTAAGGGGGAGGTAAGCAATTCTCAACCCAGTTCAGTGTTACGAACTCTACGGAGCTCTGAACTAACTTAGACATCAGAGGGTCTTTGGCCGACAATACACCGGTGCTCCTTACGATAGCCTACTTTCTTTTGTTTTCCCTCTCTCGGATAACCAACCTCCAGTGATTTCTCAAGCATTCCGACAAGTTCTAGATCAACATCCTCCCTCTACCTTATTATTTACCGGTGTTGGTCAAATGTTGCACCAACACATATTATACATGAATCTATTTCATTGTCAAAGGTGGCTTAACTGGTTAAATGACTGCAGCCTTTTTAACAATGATCAAAATTTGAGTCACTCTGGTGGCCTTTAGTGAAATAGATATCTACTTCTCAATACCACCCATAAATGTATTTTAAGCTTGAACATTGACATATGACATAAATACAACAAGGTACTCTCCATGAGTGAGGGTATGCAATTTTCACTATCAAATATAGGATTTTTTTTTTTTAGAAGAAATAATATTAGTAGTTAATTGTATAACTAATTTCATCACCAAATCGTATTCTCAGAAAGGTAGCAGGCATGTTCATGACCTATTAATCTCTCTCACCCCCTAAGGTGACGTAGTGACAATAGTTGAACCTATAATCTTTGAGTTTTAAAATTATCTCTTTACCAATTGCACCAACCGTTGTTAGCCAACTAAACCTTAAATGTGTCAAATATAGGAGCAACTCCTCATTGTACCCATTTTCACTAGCAAAGATTAGACCACAAAAAATAATTTAATGAATAAATTAGGGGGACAAAAGATGTTTTAAATTATTGCTTGGATGTCAAAGAAAAGGTATCAAATGCCTCATAGATACCTTCTCTCATCATTCACATCCGACAAACGACAAAGTTTGTAAGTAATCCATGCCCGTCCAAAGTGGGCACTGCTCCATCTCCACCTTCTCCTGCTTCTTCCCTTTATAAACCAACACTCTGCAAATTCTTTTAAAACTCACCATCTTCTTCTTCCAAAATGGCCCTTATTCGAGAGGACACTGCCCTAAAGATTCTGATGGATTTGGGTAAGTCCATCACAACCACCCCAGCTTTCTTCACTTTCCTGGCTTTACTTGCTGCAACTCTCTTGTATTTCTATGCCCCATACTGGAGTGTAAGAAGGGTTCCTGGCCCTCCCCCCACCCCTATCGTAGGGCACCTTCCCTTGCTTGCTAAGTATGGCCCTGATGTCTTCACTGTCCTTGCAAAGCGCTATGGTCCCATCTACAGGTATTATATAACCATTTATTTCTTTAATTAATTATTTCTCTCCATCTTCTCATCTTTCATTGATTTCATAATCTTCTTAAACTTAATTTCTAATTCAAAGTAGCTATTTGGAGTGATTGTTCTTCTTGATGGAAGAAATTCTGCTAAATTTGAAGTTTACCCATTTGAAAAATATTTAAAAATATATTCAAAACCAAATTATGTATCTAAATGGCACAATTATATTAAAAGGGGGTGTTGGATTTAATAATAATTAATGTTCATTATATATTTATAATTAAATAGATCAAATTTAACACATTAATTGCTACAAATTACTGGGACATCATATTTTAATATTAATTCATCGAATACAACACATTTTTCAAGAAAGTTGTGAGGCCTTAACACGTCATATTTGTAACAAATAGTGTATTGATTTCAATTTCTATAGCATTTTTCATATTTTTATTCTTATTGTTGCTCATGTAGGTTTCACATGGGAAGACAGCCATTAGTGATCATAGCTGACCCAGAATTGTGCAAAGAGGTCGGAATAAAGAAATTCAAAGATTTGCCCAACAGAAGCATACCTTCTCCCATCTCTGCATCCCCTCTTCATCAAAAGGGTCTCTTCTTCACCAGGTTTTTTTCTAATATTTCTAAGTATTTTTTATTTTTATTTTTGTTTTGCTAAGCTTCTTCAACAGGTATTAATTATAAAATTAACTATAAAATTCAAATCTGATTGGGTTAGTTAAATCATGCTGCACACGTAAAAAGTTAAAAAGTTAAAAACAAAGGGAGTTACTTTGACTAAATTAGACTAATTATAGTAAATTTCTATAGTAAATTTCATAGGATAAAGTTCATATTTATAGTAAATTTCTATGAAATTTGGATTAGACTCTTAATATATGGTTTGATGACATAATGTAATCATTTAATCAAAAAATTATTTTTTTGGGGGGGGGGGGGGGATTTTGGTGGGAATTGGGATTGCACTGCTGATGTGCAGCTTGCTCTCCAATTAGGTGTCCAACAAGTTATGAGCTGATTAATTAAGTTATGACATGATTGTTTAAATGCGCGTTTTATGTATATTTGTGAAACATGTGTGTTAGGAAGAGAGGGATTTTCTCGTTAGAAAGATAAATCTTTATTCGATTGAGGAGAAAGGTAAAAATGTCTTTTAAGAAGGGAGACATGAGATGAGATATGAATGATTGAGCTTTTGGAGGCATGATCAAGATCAGTTGATTTTGTTAAATGTTTAGATTGTGTTTAGTTCGTGATTCAAAAATTAAAATACAACTCAAAAAGTAAAAATTTAAAAAACAACAATTTGTTGTTTCCTGACAACAGCATGTTTCCTTTGTAAATTTCAAAAAACGGTTTTTAAATTATAACTTACAAAAATTATATTTTTGGATTTTAGCTTTATTATTTGCATATTATAGGAATATAGATTTATGTGATTTTATTCATTTTTATTATTTACACAAATTTTAATATAATAGTAATGTATGCATATAGATATATAGATAAGATAAATAGACAGATAGATAGATAACACTTGGGCCAATCTAATTTTTAGAATATGACAGCAAAGATTTTTTGTGTGATCAAGAATTTAGAATAAGATTCCTAAGCCATGCCTAAACAGTTCAACTAAATCAAATCAAACAATTCATGTCTTTTACTTAGGCAAGGATGCTGTTGTGGGACCTATTCTTATTTGCTTTTGATCAGGAATCTGTTCTTTTCATTTCCTTTTTTTCTTTTTCCCGACCTCTTGAAACGTGCTAGGAGGATGCGGGGTACAAATGCGATAGAAACACCACCTCCCCCACTCCATTCGATCAACACTGTTGTGTGAAACACGCAAATCGGTGTTGATCCAACGGGCAAGGGTGGTTGTGTTTCTATCACATTTCCACAGCTTTTTTAGGACCTCTTAATACAAAATAATGGTCTACATACGCTGGGCCAAAAAGGGTTACTTGCTAGGCTAAGAGAAAACTAGTCATGATGATCAAAAGTTTGACTAAATTTGACTTTTTGCAGGGATAAGAGATGGTCAACAATGAGAAACACCATAATATCATTCTACCAACCATCACACCTCTCAAGCCTTCTTCCCACAATGCAATCTGTTATAGACTCACTTGTTCACAGCCTCCCTAAATCTGAGGAAGAAGACATCATGTTCTCCAACCTCTCCCTCCAAATGGCCACCGATATAATCGGTCAAGCAGCCTTTGGCTGTGACTTCGGCCTCTCCAAAGAACACTCCAATGGCAATAATTTAAATTCCGTCAACAACAATGGTTTTCACAACAATGATGAAGTCTCGGAGTTCATTAGACTACATGTCTATTCAACCACCACCCTTAAGATGGACCTCTCGGGCTCCTTTGCTATCATACTTGGATTACTAATACCAATCCTTCAAGAACCTTTTCGTCAAATTTTTAGCAGGATACCATGGACTACTGACTGGAAGCTAGATCAAACGAACCGGAAATTGAGTAGCCGGCTCAATGAGATTGTAGCAAAGAGGGAGAAAGAGTATGACCAAGGATCAAAGGATTTCTTGTCACTTGTATTAAGTGCTAGAGAATCAGAGGAAGTGTCGAAGAATGTGTTCACCTCAGATTACATTAGTGCACTTGCTTATGAACACCTTCTCGCGGGTTCTGCAACAACTTCTTTCACATTGTCTTCCATTCTTTATCTAGTCGCTGGTCATCCGACGGTTGAGAAGAAGTTGCTCGAAGAGATTGATAGCTTTGGACCGCATGATCTAGTGCCTAGCGCCCATGATCTTCAACATAAATTCCCATATCTTGATCAGGTAAAATTTCTTGAAATGGGTGATTTTAGATTTAAATACCCCTTTAAAAAAGATTAGATCATCCCTTTATCAATATGAGAAAATTTTCCTTTTAGTCTTAACATTCCTATATTGCTGGTTTTCAGGTAATCAAAGAGGCAATGAGGTTCTATACTGTGTCTCCACTAGTTGCCAGGGAAACTTCAAGACAAGTAGAAATAGGAGGCTATGTCCTTCAAAAGGTAAAATATTACCATGTGGTTTGGTTCATTTCAATCAAAGATCTGAACTTGTCACTCTAGTTTCTGATTTATATCAGTTTTTTTTTTTTTCGTATTTTAGGGTACATGGGTCTGGTTAGCTCCCGGAGTTCTTGCAAAGGATCCCAAGCACTTCCCAGAGCCACACCATTTTCGACCAGAGAGGTTCGATCCTAACTGTGATGAGGAAAAACAAAGGCACCCTTATGCACATATTCCCTTTGGTATTGGACCAAGACAATGCATTGGAATGAGATTTGCATTGCAAGAAATTAGGCTTGCTTTGATTAATCTCTACCGAAAATACATTTTCCGGCACTCCCCCAGCATGGAGAAACCGCTGGCTTTAGATTATGGCATCGTTCTCAACTACAAGTATGGTGTCAAGCTTAGAGTCATCAAAAGAGTAAAATAGTTCAACTAAAATGGTCTATGTAATTCATAGTTTCAGTTAATAAAATACTGTTTCATCCATTGTACACTTCGTTATGAAATGTCAAATTCAGAGCTTTTCTTATGGAGAAACAATATAGCAATGCGAATCAAGTGGCATATACATGAATAACAAAGCTTTTGCATCCAAACAGGATGGCATTAACACATCACACATTTTTGTTACAAAAGAAGAGAACCCTAAATTCCTCTTCTTATCACATTTAAGTTTCGAAAGAGATCAATACAAATCCTTGCACGAGATCCAAAAAATTTCTTAATTTTACAGCACAACAAGATGTTGCTCATAGAGAAACAAACAAAACCAGTGAAGAGAGACCCAATTTCTCAATCATAGTAACAGTTCACCTCCCTTACCCTCACCAAGTTCTTGTCGAGTCGTGTTGGAGGGTAAATTGGATTGGAGAAATCAACAGACAAGCCACCACCAATGCTTTTTGTATCACCATTTGAAAATGATGCTGATTTCTTTTGAAAATGGAAGTCATCCATGGACTGCCTTTGCAACCGATGAGACGAGCAATTGTAAGTTCTTTGCTTCGCTTTGATCGATTCAGTGAGATTCATGTAATTAGGCCTACTGTTATTGCTCTCCTCAGCTGTTCGTTCCATTGCTAAACCAGACACCGGAGGAGTTGTAGACGTGCACATAGAAGACGATGAAGCTGAGCTTTCATCATACAGGAAATCAGAACTTGGCCCCGAAGAGGAACGAGTTCCATGGCCAATTAATGGAGGCTTTGCAGAAATTCTAGTACTGATATTGTTCTTCCTGACTTTCACCGAACCAGGTTCTGAAGATTTCGAGCGAGAACCATATACATCAACTTCATAGCTTTTGGAAGATGGTGAAATCTCTGAGGGATCAGTTCGAGCTTGTTCCATCAACCTGTTCTCCCAAGGCCTCGCGGCCATCCACCGTTCCAACCAGCTCCATCCCCAAATGCTTTTATCAAGCTCATGATGCTTTAGAGAGTTCAAAGCTGCCCCATTTGGTCTCGAGTTAGAATTCAAATTTGATCTCCATTGCTGCAACCAAAAGAGAAATTTAATATCATGTCCATTTTAAATTTCATCTAATCTAAGAGCTTCTTGAACTTGTAGAATGTATTATCAATATAATACCTGTTGGGAGAGGGAATAAGCAATTGCTCTCTCTCTTTTGAGAGCTCCCTCTTGCCTCATTTGCAACTTTGCTGTAACTTCTTCTAGTGTTCCCTGACTATCACACCAACCTTCCTGAAGAATCACAAGTTGTATTGAAACTACAATTAAAATTCCAATCTGTGAAACAACTAAGTATAAGGGACACATGGTTATATATACTTGATAAAACAGTATATAGGTGTACCTCAGCTTGTTTCAAGATATCTGATTTACTACGATGTTCGTCTAGTAACTTCTGCACAGCCTGCCCTTCCATTGACATTCGCACACGCCGAGCTCGAACTCGAGCCTGAACACGAACAAGTGCTTGCATGCACCTTAATGTCACTGCAGCTTGCTTCCTCACTTGTCGGCCGCGAACCAGGGCTTGAAGCCTCACCACCCCTTTCAATGCCCTCAGTGCCCTTCTTGCCTATATAACATAACCAAAGACAGAAAACAGTAAAAATGGAGAACAATTAGAAAATAAGTTGAACCTCAGGATTTATTCATTTCTTTGCTGTTTACAAGATTATAAAAATAATAAAACACACACACAACCTTTACTAGATCAAAGAAGTTAAATTACTCAAAGAGCTGCTGCCAAATGAAACGTAACAGATTTCTATGTTTTAGCCATCTTTATATTACTTGGTACAATTTTTGACTTGAATAATGCTTCATCCATAGATGAGATTCCCATAAAAACTTCCATTGATTAACAGCTGAAGCACATTTACTTCATCATAAATGCTCCATGTTTCATTATTCAGACTCAGAAACTCAGGCTGATTGGAACATTGTATCAGAAGAATCTGATCAATCTAGCTTCTGGGTCATGGCCATTGCAGAGAAATACAATCTAGTTAACACAATAGAGGAAGACCCATTCCAAAAAAACCGAATAATAAAGAATACAAAATAAAACTAAAATAAAATACAATAACTATAGCTATGGTTAATCAACAAGGAGTTCAAACTGGCACTTGGGAAATGATTTACACAAGAAGAGAGATGTTAAAAATCAAGATACCGAACAGATCTGAGCTGGGTCTATCCCCAAATCGCCCACCATTTGAGCGTTTTTCAAATCAACATCGATTCAAGCTGAGAAATAGAACAAAACAGTAAAGTAGAACCAAAAAAAAAAAAAAACCATTTACCAGGAAAGCTCGAAAAGCAGTCTGAATCCTTATGGCAGCCCATTCTTCCCTAACAAGCCTGAAATCCTTAGGAGGAGCTCGAACAACTGTAGCTACAGCCGCGGTAAACGCATCAGCCACAGGTGAACCACAATCGGAAGCCTCTGATGCAGCTCTTCTTCCTCCTTTAAAACCCTTCCATCCTGCTGTTAAATCCCCTGAAGAACTCCTCCATAGCTTCCATTTCTTACCACCCTTCCCACCCACCTTCTGAAAAATCATCACAAACAAAACCCAGAAACAAAAATCAACAAAAAAAGACAAAAAAACAAAAACCAAAATTTAGTAAAGGTTCTAAGCTTATTACTGGGTCATCTTTTTCTGGCTTCTTAAGGCCTACTAATGATTTCAGCCATTTTCCTGAGCCACCCATTACTGCAAATCTCTTGTTTGATCAAACAGAGCTGTGAAAATTGAACAAAAAAAAAAATCACTGTTTTTTAGAAGAAATGATCTTCGGACACAGCTCAGAAGTACAGACTACAGAAACCTGTCTGTATTGTTTTTTTCTCTTCAGTTAAAACAGGGCCGTTTGGTTTTTGAATTTCAAAAAATGGCAACGGACACGAGACGTTCTTTTTTCTTTTCTCCCGCTCGGATCGTTAGAATGATGAGAAAGAAATGGACATGTTGTTTGTGATTATTACGGAAATGCCATTGCTTTTGGAATAAATAAAAATAAAATAAGGGACAAAAAGAAATGATGCTGTTGTTTAAAAAGATACAAAAGCAACTGAACGAAATCCCTGAAGTCAGTATTGAAATATGGTAATGTGGATATGATGTTTTTTGAGATTAAAGAGGGCCCCCCATGACTTTAAGTTGTGTAAGGGACCATCTTAGCCATCCATATTAAGGGGGGTCCATTATCATGTAAATTTCAAATTATATTTCCTTTGTGTCCCATTAAGTATGATTTAAATCTTGATCCAACTACCCCAATTTTTTTAATTTTTTTTATTTTTTTGAGAAGTAACAATGTAGTTAGTAGTTAATTGTATAACTAACTTCATCATTATTTATCACTATATTACACTTTTGAAAATGAATTAAGTTCGTTCCTGACCCATTAATATCTCTCACCTCTTAGAGTGAGTCAGTGATAAGAGTTGAACTTAAAACCTTTGAGTTTTAAAAAACTACCTTCTTATTAACTGCATTAACTCCATGTTGGCAACTGACCCAATTTAATCAAGGTTAATAAAAAGTAATTAAGCAAGATCCAATTTAATCAAGCGTACTTACTTTTTATTAATCCTAGTTTTATTAAAAGTTTGGAAAAAGTTTTTTTTTTGTAACTTTTTTGACTTTTTATTTTTACATGTAAAAAATTGAATTTAAATTAGATGTCAAATAGTATCTACTTTCTCTATCACAATTTAACTAGAAACAGATATTGTCAAACACTAAAGCCTTACTTTACCTATGAAAATATTTTTACTTTAATATAAACTGTTTTAAAATTTTGAATTCTTAACTTAACTTAACTAATTCATTTTTCAATCTATATGGTTAGCTACTTGAAGCTATTTCTAGCTGCTCTAAGGGTAGTTTTTGAATTGAAGAGCTATTTTAATTTTTATTTTGAGATGTGGAATTGGATCATTCACGTGCTTCATCAGGCCAAGTCCTTTTCCTCGAGTCCCTACCTCAAAGGTATTTTCGTAATTTCTGTATAATGGTAGGGTTGTTTTTTAGTGGGGCATATTAATCAAACTAGCGAGAACGACAAAATCCAACTGGAATATAAATACTGGAGGTCGCGGAAACGAGGCGTCAACGTCAAAAGTAAACTTTTCATATTGACGAGATTACCCCTCAACTGACGCGCGTGTGGCTGACATTCGTCCAATTCTTGCGTTGGGAATCGGCAGTGTCTTTTTCTTTTTCTTTTTTTATTTTTTATATTTTGGGATACCCTTTAAAAAATATATATGCATTTTGACAATTAGAATAAAACTCAAAAAATAATAATTTAAAAAATAATATTTTATCTTTGTAAAAAATAATAATAATAATAAAATTTTATTATTTCTTAAAAATAATATATTTTCTTTGTACATTTTAAAAAAATGCTAAGGAGACACTAAAATGAAATTCAAATTAACACTTTCCTCGTGCAGAGATATAGAAGTAAGATGTAAATTTACTTTTTTAAAGTTAGTCACTTTTTTTGGTAGAAAATGAGTATACTTTTTAATGAAGAAAAAAAAATAGGTGGCTATGTCACACCCCATCCGAACGCGCCTAAACTGGCAGAACACCACGGAAGGGGTGCGAATGTATTATAACAATAATCCAGTGCGCAAGTATACAATTAAGTACAAGTCTGATTTTATTGATTTCAAAATATATTTTTTTTGTATATAAAGTAGTAAAGGGAACATCCTCTCTTAATCCCTTGTGAATAAACAAAGGGTATAAAATGTGGACCTAAAAACCTGCACCCAGTCCATCCTAATCTCCTGAAAAATTGATTAACAACGGGGTGAGCTACTCGCCCAGTGGGTAAAATAGTTTGTGAATATGACAATTAATAAAGAAAATTTCATAATCAAATATCACAAATACACACCATCGCATCATAATCAATACATATATGTATGCATGACACTGTCTCGTAATGGTTCCATGATTGTACGTCGTCCTGAGTTTACGTACAGATGTCCATCTCCCAGGTAAACCCGGGTTCTCATTGTATGTCCGTCTCCAAGGTCGCCACCCTGGATTAACGTACAGATGCCCATCCCCAGGTAATCATGGGTTCACATTGTACGTCACTCTCCAGAGAAATATTAATAATAGTGAGTATTACTTCTAACTATTTTGTAGATCATAAACCACTTACGTCCCTAGGTGGTGCTTATGTATGATGCAATGCATAAACATGTCAGGTCTTTACTAACATTAGACAGGATTTGACAACGTCTAGTGATTCATATAAGGTCAGTATCAGCACGAGCAATGTTAGAATGTTCAGTATCACTTGTATAAGCTGATAGCTTTCAAATAAGACTAACCAGATCAGTCTCCAGTTTGAAAGTGGGACACTAGGCCCACTTAAATACCAACCGTCTAGAGTAGCACGCTGCCTCCCGTTCACTATTTAAAGTTACTGAGGACAAGACTAAGTTTGGTTGAGTCAGATTGACCATTAATTCGGCATAATAACAGTGTAATACATGAACTCCAAATATACAAGCATAAGTATGACAGGTGTGAACATTATACGCAATAATGTAGTGTAAATGAATAGTAGACATAATGATAAATGAATGTAAATTTTAATAAAAGTCATAAGACACCTAAACCTATGTTTGATTTCTCACCTTTAGATAATCCCTCCTTCTAGCATTGGCGCCTTCTCTTGAGCATAACCGCGTTGCACCTCGAAAAGAGTCTCAAAAGAGAAGACAAAAAAACTCAAGGAGAGTGAAGTGCCAACAAGGTCATTCGCTAGCAGTGCTTGTAAGGACCCTGAATAGCACTGTTGCCGGTGGAATCCTCAACATCATCAAACAACGGAGAGCAAATAAAGTCGGATTCGTCCTCAGAAGGTTCCGACATTTGCCAAACAAATAGTGGTGTAGGGCTCTGCAAGTTGTAGCGTTTCAGGAGAGGTAGGTTGAGCGGTGGAATGTTTTTTCGTGATGTTGCTCGAATTCGGACGCTTGACAATTTTGGTAGGAGATTCTGCCAGGATGAGAGCAAAAGATTGTTTCGGGCAAAACTGTTATGAAAAAGTCATGCACGCTCTGACGATTTGGATCGTTGTCTGTGGGGCGATGGAGTTGGTGATGCAAAGTAGTTGTGGCTTGATTCAAATCCTGAAGGAGTCGCCACAAGTTGCCAATGAGGCCATTGCGTGTGTGCATCATTACGCCCATTAGTATTATTTTCAAACATTTGCATAGTTATTTAAATGAAACAATGTATTAAGATATTGTAAACAAAATTTCATCATTTTATTGATAAGTAAAATAGTACAATGTATCACATCATCAATTATTACTAAAAAATAATTCAGGGTATTTCTATTTAATTGTTGCTTCTAGTTCCCATGTTACTTCACAAGTGGTATCCTACGTCACCATAGTTCTTGAGTTTTTCTATCCAGAATTTGTATCGTTCTCTTCTGATATTTGTTTCTTTCTTCAACCCGGACCTCGACCAGAGGGATGATATGCAAAGGATCAGGACGATACTTTCGAAGCATGGATGCATGAAAAACATCATGAACCTTAGACATGAATGATGGAAGAGATAGACGATAAGCAAGTTTGCTAATACGTTCAATGATCTGAAATAAACCGATATATCGTGGGGAGAGCTTTCCTTTGATCCCAAAGCGTTTGACACCTCTTGTAGACTGAACTTTTAGAAAAACTAAGTCCTTCTTGTCAAATTCTAGAGGTTGTCTTTGCTTGTCGGCGTAGCTCTTGTAGACTTAAACCTTGAGTACGCTAATGCACAATAAGCGTCCTGTTTTCAAAATGTAAAACAAAACATGAGGGCTTAACATTATGTGAGCGTCCTACTGGATAAAAAACATAACATGAGGGCGCTACTACTATGTAAGCGTCTAGAAAGTTAAGACATCTAAAAACTCGTTGAAGGACAATCAGCGTCCTGAAAGTTATTAAGTTGATTTCCAAAAGTGAGGGCGTTCCTATCCTGTAAGCGTCCTGATAGTTTAATCAACTTATAAGCATCAGCGTCCTCAAAGAAACATTCTTTGAAGAACTTTTAAAAGATCTTTTAGTGAGTTGATGCTGAGTCAGTTTTCTAACAACTTCAGAGGTTGACTAATATATAAGATCGCTACTATACAAGTAAGCGTCCTAATTAATTAGTTCATTTCAACCTTGAGCGTTATCAGCGTCCTAATGACCTATCAGTGTCCTAACTTAACAAGTTCAGGAGAGCACTGCTATTTCATTAGCGTCCTGAAAAACTCTTTGAAAACGGTTTTGACCAGCGACAAAATATTCTATAAATGCGAATAAAGACTCTGTATATTTCAAATTAAATATATAGTATTAAATTTCTTGAAATATAGTTAAGAAATCAAAACATGCGGATTTAGAAAACATATAAAAATGATATATACATGGTTTTGAAAAATATTTTGAGCAATAACGATTAGAAAAAGATATACCTTAAATACTTTGTGTATTTCTCTTTTCTCATAACCGTTAAATTCAACTCTTCATTATGAGATCTACAATAAGAGTAATTCGGAGTTGAATGACTTGAACGTTGATAGAGAGATGTAGTCTTGAAGCTTGATCGAAACGTCTGAGAAAAGTGATCTTGAAATCATGATGTGATCGTTGAAGTCCGTTAGTTGAAACGAGTTTGATTGTTGGATGTAAGCTTTAAGTTCTTTGATCGAGTCGTTCATTGGCTTTTTGCTTTTTTTTTTGTGCAGAGATAAGTTCTTAAAAAACGTTCGTTAGCACCGAAAAATACTTTGTTTGTGATCATCAAAATATACTTCATCAAATATACTTTAGGGGTGTGCTAAGGATGAACCATATAGGTTAACAATAATTGAGTTTATGTACTAACTCTACATGAGAGTACAATTATAATTTCATACATAAATAAATAAAATAATTATTTTGACTTCACAAAATAACACTTTCTTCATATATATATGTATACAAAGATTTAGGTAATTGGACAGGTGGGTGAGAAAACAAACAAGAATGTTTTTTTTTTTATTAAAAGAAAAAGAAAAGATCGATCCACCAACAAAGAATTAACATACAAGAGTTATTGTGTTTTTTCTTTCTTTCTTTAATCTTTTAAGGTACATAACTATGAAAAAATTTTCGAGAACTCTTGATTTAAGTATGATATATATGCTTTTTCATAGTTTGTTTAATGGTTTGTTAACAGGCAACTGATATTTTGCTACATAAAGCCTGTAAGCCAGATATATATTAAAGTTCTTGCCATTAGGCATTAATCTTTGAGGAAGTGAAGGAACCAATGGGTATTTCAAAACTGTGAAATGATGATGATGATTATTCTAGGAAAAGAAAGATGAACACACCTAGTTTTTACGAGGTTCAACTTCACATAACTGTGAAGTCTACATCCTCGGGCAATCACTTGCCATCAATCCACTAAGAAAGAAGAAACAGAGTTACAATGCACATATGAAATAAAGGTGAAGAAAACACAAATTTTCACCCTCTATTACAAGCTTTCTAATGGCTTCTCTTAGCCTTACAACTGACAACTCTACAAGTTCTCATCTGAGTCTAATTCTCTCTCTGCTACATACATAGGAGGGTGAGAGTCATATTTATATATGCCTCATATTAAATTAGATTTTCTTATTCTAACTACCTTCCTAACCAACTCTAACATAGCCTTTTCTTGAGTTTTGAACCAATATTCTTTACAAATATAAAGATGTATCTTCCTATTGGAAGTAGGTAATTGATCATATCACTACATCCTATCTATTATTACAATTAGTAGAAAAATGTATGTTCCTATTGTAAGTAGGTAATTCATATCACTTCTTCTTATCCACAATATATAGGACCATTAAATCCCTGTTAAGCCTCAACCAGACTCCGATAGAGTCTCCTCTATAAATAGGCCATCTATCACATTTCTAACACCTGATAGTCCATTTAAAATAATATATACCATCCACATCTATTAAAACCCAAACCAAATAACATCTAACAACATCCATCTGTTGCAACTTTCTATCATATACATCCATCTACTTAGTTTCATGTATGGGGTGTTATATACATATATTTACATAGCCAAAACATCAAAATACATGTATACAACCATCTCATCAAACCTACATCAAAATAAGGTTCTTCTGGCAAGGCACTAAACTCTCATTGTAGTGTTATTCCCTTGTCCTTATCAGCAGCTGAAGGACCTAAAAAATGGGAATATAATGAGCCAATAGTGCCCAGTGAACAAAATTCAATAATACCACCATTCATTCATCTAAACATCCATGTATACATGCTCAATGTTATGTGAGAAGCAAATGCAATTTCATATATACACCATAATCATGTCACATATAATAAATGCATTTTTAAGATTTATGCCCCTCATCCACCTTTATTCAAGTGATGTGACAGTGTCCCAACGCTACAGTATGCATATAGCCAATTGTAAAACACTTTCAAATTGATTTCTCAATTTGAGATCACATAAAATTTACTAATTTAACTTAAATATTTCTGTCAGTGGCAGTGAATATTAGAGTTCATTAAATGGTTCAACCTAAGTTATCCATGGCTTTATTAAAAGCCTAGCCCGATCTCCCCAAAGGCATAAACTCAATACTGATCACAGAAAACCCCGCAGTGGAACAATAAATGATGACTTAAATTCAACCAACAGACGATATGCTTAAATTCTCCTTTAATTCATAATCAGTAAGTTTACTGGAATAAGAGAACTGATTATTTCCTTGTAGGGAATTCTAAACCTACTCGGGGATATCTAAATATCTACTTTCCCAAGGTAAATCAAACTAACAATAAATAAAGGGTTTTTCTTCAGTTACACACCATGCAATTTCAAATAACACATACATGAACAAGTAAACAATATACTAAAATGATACAAATGAATAATAACATTGAAACTCTACTCACAACCAATTCCAGAATAAAGTTCCCACACTATCAATTGATTCTAGTTCCTCTACTAAAACCTGCATACATCATTTATACCCACATCAACATAAATCCCCAATATCCTTTCCATTCTCAAACTATTTTTTAACCTCTTTACTATTTCCACAAATAGGAAGTCCAACAATTCCATTCCTAACTCAATTTCAATTCATATAATATTAGGAAACAATGGAAATAACATTTAATCTCATTTCCCAATGTTTCTAATCCCAATTCTACCATTTTTCAGTTGGTTCAACACTTCAAATTAGGTTACTCACCTATGAAACCATCAATTTGTGTAAACCCTAACACAACATGATTTCCATGTGATTTGGGCAATAAATTACTAACTCCACCATTTTCAAACTATTTCCAACCAAGAGAACCGAAACCCTAAGTTGGAAAACACCCAAGACATTGTCTACTATAAAAATTATACCGAAGGAAAAGGTTGTTTTCATGAAAACCAACAATTTCACGGAAAAAATTGAAGAAAACCACTTACCTCGGCTTAGATTCAGTGAAGGTTTGCCCAGAAACCCTTTTTCTCCTTTTCCCCCTTTTCTTTTCTTTCGTTCTTGCTGAAATGAGCAAAAGAAATGGGTTTGGGTCTTTATTTTACGCACACCGCCTCACCGACCTATTTTAAAAATTGATTTTTACTGTGATGAGCATGCAGAACCCAGTCAGGAGCGCGCTTCTCCCTTTTTCTGAAACTTTTGGCTCTTTGTTTTTCACAAGGAGCTATCTCTTCTCAGTCAGGAGCGCGTTTCTCCCCTGCCCAAAAATCCAATTGGTTTCTGTCACATAGAAGCGCGCTCCTCCCCTCTTGAGAGCGAGCTCTTAAGCCAAATTCACTATTTTTCACCTATTTCTTCCCCCGATTGGTCTCCCAATCAATTCTACACTAAACGCATACAAATTTACATAAAAAAAAACATACAACACACATTCATTAATCACTTTTAAAAATTTTGGGGTCCCATTTTATGAAATTGAGGGTTATTACAAATAATCCTTGTTAATACTTGGAAAGGATCAGTTACCAATATTTGGTTTCTAACGTGATCAAAACCATCATTTAATCCCATCAAAAATTGCATGAGTTGATTAAATGAAGTAAAATCTACTACTACCTTTGTTGCTCCACATGTGCATTGTGGTACGGGCATCAAACATGCTCATTCATCCCACAATTTCTTAAGTTTTGTATAATACTGAGCCACCGTCAGATTTCCTTGTGGAAACAAACTAGTTTCCCTTTGTATTTGATAGATCAATGGATCATTTGATTCCCTAAATCTATCTTCCAATTCTTTTCATAACTCTATGGCAGAAGTTGTGTAAAGAAAAGTTTCAACAATATCTTTCGAAATTGAATTTAAAATCCACAATGTAACCATACAATCCACTCTATTCCATTGTATAAAATTTGATGAATCCTTATCTGGTTTTTACATTTTCCATCAAGAAACCCTAGCTTTACTTTAGCACCTAGGGCAATCTTCATAGGCCGATTTCAAGAAAGGTAGTTATTACATGTTAATGGAGTTGTAACCAAGATCATTTTCGAATGATCAAAGTTCTACAAAAACAAAGAATCTCCGTTGTGATACATCCGTGTTGTAGGGAAAAACACCCAAACCCTCCAATCTCACAAACTCAATGTCTGCATATAGAAAGTAATAGATTCTGTAAATATAGAAATAATTTGTTTCCCTAATTTAGGACCTAATTTTAGGATGTAATTGTCTATATATTGTCTATGTTTTAGAGAAGAATACATGTAAGACCCCGATTTTCAAAACTTAATTTTTTTTTTTTTTTGTAAAATAATGCATATTTTAATTTTATATAAAAATATCACCAAAAATCGAGATGTTACACGTATCCATCTATCTTAACCCATAACCATTATATAGATAATAAAATTTGTAAAATTATGAATTTATATTCTTCCAACCAACTTGACGGTTAAGATAAACGAATACCTTTAATTCTTCATACAATCTTTATTTTCATACAATGGTACTTGCCCTTGTCCATTCATTATGGACACAACATTTAATACAATCATCAAATATAATTAATGAATTCTATTCCGAAGCATTCACACGTGAAGTAAATCACAGGGTCTTTACTGACCGTAATAACATTCATTGAATTTCAATTATCAATACAATTCGTTTAAATAATAAACCTTTAAAAATTAAATAAAAGGTTCAGTCTTATCACCACAATGCTAATTAATTAATCAAACCCACCCCTACTACATTGAACTACATCACGAACTTGCGATCTTATTTTCTAAGTACCTGCATGTAAAAAGAATAGGGGTGAGCTTGAAAGCCCAGTGGGTCATCTAAACAATTCACAATATTTTATTGTGATACATACACAAGAACATTACAAACAAGTTTCACACATTAATCGTTGCAACATTAAATTGTTTGAGTCGAGAATTTCATCACGTTCTAAATCACGTACCTTTAAGAAAACCAAACTCAGGGTGGCACAGCCCAAAAATTAGAACATTGGCGATATTCCTTAGAATAACTGCCCCATATGTATGATTCTTATCTTAATCGTGTTCTTTAGTGATGTCACGCCATACGTACAGTATAAGCATGATATTAAGTGCATTCATAAAACATATTCAACTCCACTACACAGGGTATCATGTTACAAAATCAATTATAATAGTGCTCATGCATTCACTATGTCAATATTCCAAATCATACATTTTATTATCAGGCATTATAATTTATAAATAAATTCAACTACCACATGAATTTCATGCATCCGATTATCATTTGATCAGAATAAAAATCATGTTAACACACATATCATCATGGCTAAACAATCACAACATTGTATATATATATATAATCATGTACAATAGGCATGCATAAGCAATCTAATAATACTATGGGCCTAATTAATTTAACATTCCTATCTATATATCAAATAAAATATTATGAAGGCCTAGAATCATCCCCACCTAAATCGGTAAATTCCAAATGTGTTGAGATTGATTCCTCGACGTTGGGCGTTATCAACCTATCCACGCATAAATCACACGTTAATCACTTATTTTGTATTATATTATATTAATATAATGTGCATACATGTCTATGTTGTATGGTAGTGGTCACATTATACATATAATATAACTTAGCTAATAAACTTCCACATGATATAATATGATGATCTAGATAGTAAAAACGTAAAATATGATATACCATAATCTAATATATTATATGTGGTATTGTATGTATGATATATATATATATAACATTTTGGTTGCTTAAAAAATTAATAATACTTGAATTGCAATGTTTAAAAAATAATAATAATGTATTGTATGTATGATATATATATATATATATATATATATATATATATATATTATACAACATTTTGGTTGCTTAAAAAAATAATAACAATTGAGTTGCAATGTTTAAAAATAATAATAATAACGTATAGTATGTATGATATATATATAAATATATTATATAACATTTTGGTTGCTTAAAAAATTAATAATACTTGAATTGCAATGTTTAAAAATAATAATAATGTATTGTATGTATGATATATATATAAATATATTATACAACATTTTGGTTGCTTAAAAATAATAAAAATAATAAAATACACTAGTATGTGTGATATTGTATGTATGATATATATATAGATAAATATATTATAAACATGTTGGTTGTTTAAAAGAAAAGAAAATAATAAAATAAAATAAAAATGAGTTGCAGGAGGGCGAAAGGAAGAAAAAAACAGGGGAGAGAGAGAGAGAAAGAGGGGAAAGAAAAGAGGATGGGGAAAAAGGGAGAAGAAGAAGAAGAAGAAGAAGAAGAAGAAGAGAGTGAGGGCGAGAGATCGTGAGCGAGAGACCGAGAGATCGGAGGCGAGGCGAGGCGAGGCGAGAGATCGGAAGTGAGAGCGAGAGATCGAGAGTGGCGATGCATAGAAGAGAAGAAAGAGAGGGCGGCAACAAGTGCAGTGGCAGAGAAGAGAAGAGAGGGCGGCGGCAGCGAGATCCGTGGCGGAGTTGCAGCGGCAAGATGAGAAGAGAAGAGAAAAAAGAGAGCGGCGGCGGCGACGAGATCCGTGGCAGAGGAGAGAAGAGAGGGCGGTGGCGAGATGAGGTCGGTGGTGGAGTTGCAGCGGCAAGGAAGGGGGAGAGAGAGGGTTTCGAGAGGAAGAGACTCGCGTGTTTGGTTTTAGAGAGAGCGAGACGCGAAGGATTTTCGGCGAGATTCCAGGAGACATGCCGGCGAGATCTCGGCGAGATCTCGGCGAGATTTTCGGATCATGTTTGAACTCTCTAATTAATTTTACCAGATTTATGTTGTTGGCAGAATGATTTCATGTCTATACCTTACGACCATTTGCCAATGAACGATATGTGTTTGATGAAATGTCTCACTCAACACACACACCATTTTTCATTGTTATGTTTGAATGCTATTTGTGAGAAAGTTTTCTGGGTATTACAATACATATCTTTGAATTCTCTACAGAAACCCTATTGTCTTACATGGTATAAGAGCAGGTCTCGACGACTCTTGCTCGAAGATGTCGTTGATGAAGCTGTTCATAATGTCCGAGATCCCAATGTTTAGATGAACCAAAGCCAGGCTCTGGTGGTTCATCCTCGTATCCCATATCTATCTTGTTGTAGTCTTCGTCCGCCATTGCTGCAGAAGAAGAATCTCGAAGTTTTCTTTCTACCTCTGCTAAACCCTAACACGATAAACTGCCTCTGGCTTCTTTCCGGCCTTCGTTGGCGGCGCTATTGATTCCGGCGAGAACGAAGGAAACGAATTCGCCTCGAACCTTCGGTACCCCTCTTTCTCTCGCTCTCTCGCTTTGCGCTGGTTCTCCGAAACTCCGAAACTCCGAAAACCCTGAAACTCTGAAACTCACTCCCTCTCGGCCCGACTCATCTTCTCCGGTGATAGGCTTATTTCTAGCGTCTCCTAGCCGCTCATCCAAGGGTTAAGCCCTAATTCCCATTCTTATATGAAATCTTCATCGAATCGATCTTCTTTATCTGCTCTAATTCCCTTTCTTATCTGAAATTGTCATCGAATCGATCTTCTTTATCTTCCTTTCATTCTTTTGGCTTCGAATCGATCTCGATTTTCGTTTCTCTCGATCAATCGATCTTCAATCGACATTGAGTCTGGTTTATCTGTTTCATTTGGTTCTGCGGCTTCGATTTGTGAAATTTTTGAGTTCGAGTTCGTTCATCTGAAGCTTCTTTCACATTGATCTTCTGTTGCGGATTGGAGATTTGGTCGGTAGTTGAAGATCGATCACCGGTGTGTTTTCTGCGGTTGAGTCTGGTACGCGAAACTGGTGTTTCTGTCGATCGAAGGGGATTCATTTAAAAAAGCTGATTTAGGGTTTCTGGTGGCGCTGAGAGGTTGAGATTTACTAGAAGTTCTGATTGTTTTTCGAGATTGAAAGAGATAGAGCATCGGAGCAGGCGCATCAACCGAACTTCATCACCCTCGTAAAAAGATTGTTGGGAAAGCTATGATGACATCCTCGGAAGAAAATCAGCCGCTGCCTACGGCAAATGTTGCCCATCCAAGTATTATTGGTAAAACATTTGTATTTTCTGCAACTTCTAAGAATAGAACTTGGATTATTGAGACATGTGCATCCGATCACATGACGAGGGATTTTAGTCAGTTAAAATTTGTTCTCTCTTCTCCTCAATCAGTTATTTCCACCCCCAATGGTAGCACCTCCCCTATTACTGGGGAAGGATCTGTTATCTTATCTAATACTCTCACATTAGATACTGCCTTCGTTGTTCAGTTTCTTGAATACAACCTTTTGTCTGTTAGCCAAATCACTTCAACTCTCGCTTGTACTGTAACTTTTTGGCCCTCATTTTGTGTCTTTCAGGACATTCTAACACGGAAGATTCTTGGTTATGGTGTTAGACGGGGCAAACTTTACTACTTGGAGTTGGCAGAGAATGAGAGATCGAAAATCAGTCAGGCAAATCAAGCTAGTAATGAAGACAAGGATCTAGCAACTATATGGTTATGGCACCGTAGATTAGGACATCTTTCTTTTGGATAGCTTAAGAAATTGCAACCACACCTTTTTTCAAGATTGAATGATAGGGAATTTCACTGTGACACTTGTGAACTGGCTAAGAGCCGCCGTATTTCTTATTTATCGAGTTTGAATAAAAGTTCATAACCTTTTGAAGTTATTCACTCTGATGTTTGGGGTCCTGCAAAGGTTCCCTCCATATCTAGAGCTCGTTACTTTGTGACATTTATTGATGAATGCACTAGAATGACTTGGGTGTCCTTGCTTATAAAAAAGAGTGATGTGTGTATAACATTCCAGAAGTTTAACAAAATGACACACACCCAGTATCAAAAGCATATTCGTGTTTGGCAATCT